>JAUMHM010083303.1:0-12296 GCA_032362435.1 Melikaiella ostensackeni
TGTCAGCAGCAAACAGTCAACGCCAGCGCGTGGGATGTCGTTGCCGGCGGTTGCCGCCATCAGCTGTTAGAGTTAACACATGATTGGTTATTATCTAGAATTGGGCCATACAACGCGGTCCGCACGTTCGATAAATTGATCGCATCATCATTGGATTACACATCGAATTCGGTTATTATGTACAAAATAGGAAATAAGGTGAAAAGAAAAGAGTACTCATTGCCGCCAGTGCAGGTGAAGTGCCGCTCCTGCCCGTAAAAAGTATTATAGAAGCAGTGTTCGTTTCTCTTTTAACTTCCATTTGACAGCATTATTCGGCCTCCTAGGCTTCTATTTACCATCATTTCTACACTTTTCCACTCTTGCTTTTTAGCAGATATATATTTTATTTCGAAAAGCCATATACGAGGCCGAACTTTTGCCGCAGCAAAACCTCTTCCGGGGTACAGGAACTCTTGCGGATTTTCCGCTTGCATCCAGATGTATGAAAACACATTTAATTTGATTGGTCACGGGAATACTCACATTTTCGGATTCACACTCTAGCCTCAAAATTCAATAATCTTATTTTACTCAAAAAATACTAAAATTAAATAGTTTTAGATACTATGCCCAACTCCGCCTTTCTTAGATAGAAATGTGTCTACACAGCGAAAAACTGTATAATTTGAATAATTTTTGTGTTAAATCTAATTTTCCAATGTTCAAATTACAATTCGGAAAATAGACTTTATGCAAAAACTATTAAAATTAGGGAATGTTCGGCTGTGTAGACACAATTCTATTTAAAAAAGGGAGCTACTGAAATTTAATGTACAGTCAGATCATTGGGTGTAGTTCCGAATGATCCTTACCTCAGATTTTTTTAAACTCCGTATATTTACGTATTTTGACGCGCTGATTACAAAAATCATAGTGAAAATTGGCGCAAATTTGATTTTCATGGTGGAAACCATAAAAACCCCATAAAAATCATGGTTTTCAGGTTCATCTCGAGAGCGATTGAAAATTTCAAAAAATAATGTCAACAAACGTTGTAAACTTATTCAAAATACACATTTTATACTTCATTCATTTTTTTGTACGAGTGACAATTTTCAAGATATTTGATGATAAAGATGAAAATTTCCTTTGTCTGGCCACAGAAATAATGTTGGTCAAACCCCTTCCCCTTTCCAACTTCTCGTGGGGGGCGAAAAGGCACCCCTTTTTCTGGCCACAGAAATAATGTTGGTCAAACCCCTTCCCCCTTCCAACTTCTCGTGGGAGGCGGAAAGGCACCCCTTTGTCTAGCCACAGAAATAATGTTGGTCAAACTCCTACCCCTTTCTAAAGTCTCGTGGGGAGACGTAAATAAAATGAAGTAAAAAATATATAACTGCAGTGATTGGTCACGGGAATACTCACGTTTTCGGCATGGGCTAGGTATGAAATTTTCATCTTTATCATCAAATATCTCGAAAACTTTCACTCGTACGAAAAAATTGGGTGAATCATAAAATTTGTATTTTAACTAGGTCTACAACTTCTGTTGAAATTATTTCTTTAAATTTATAATGGTTTTTGAGATAAAAACGTGAGAAACCATGATTTTTGTGGGGTTTTTAAGGTTTTTACTATGAAAATCAAATTTGCGCCAATTTTCACTATAACTTTCGTAATCAGCGTGTCAAAATACATGAGTATACGGAGTTTAAAAAAAATCGTAAGGCTATTCGGAACTTTACCTATAAGGGGCCTCGAAGAACTGCTGCCTAATCGGCGGTGAGAAGATGAAGTCACAATAATGGGGTGGAAATCGCGGCGACATCCTCCTATATAAATTATAAGTGATGGATTCTCGGTTAAGCGATTGACCGGGAAGCATTGGTAGGAGAAAACCTGCTATGTATTGTAGACACAGGATACAGCTTCTTTTGCGTATACTAACTATTAAGTGCACCATGACTGCAGGTGGGATAATATACTAAGACCTGAGCCCACCTGAAGCTGATAGGCCCGCTGGTGGGAGTTATTTAGGTTACTCGTAGCATCAGGGAATGTGGGCCGAATATATACTGGCTCATCACGTTCGTCCAACAGTTCATTCCTTCTTTGTATTTTCCGTTCGTAAGATCAGCACCGGTTTTCCTTAACTCCAAAGCTACTGCGGGCAACTCCTGTTCAATTAGGTGAGTTTTATGTGCGTGTTCTTTTGAATCAATTTTTTAAAAAGATTTTCTGGAGAACCCTGATTTAATATGAATTTGAATTCGTTTGAACTCTTCATTACGAGATGATATACAAATAAAATTTAGAACAGAATTTGGAATTTTTACTTTTCTTTCAAGTGCGGTGTATTTGATAAAAATGAGCAAAAATTAATATCAAAGCACTGCGTGTTAACTATGTATAGTGTCAGCGCATTACTTCTGAATATGGGGAAGGATGCAAACACCTGATATGGAGAAGTCTGCCATTTTTACTTTATGTTGCTCTTATATTATGTTCTCGCTCGTGTTAACGGTTTCTCTGTGTCCAGAATGTCGACGTCACACTGTATAAATTTAAGAATAGAATTGAGGTAAAATATAATCATAAGAGGAAAATGGTGCGGTAATTTTATGAACCAGATTATTCAATCTATCTAATGTACTATTTATTCTGACTTTGATTATTTATTGTATGATTCGAAGTGACTTTTATAAAAAAAACTAGGAAATAAACTATTTTAAGGATCTTGTTTCAAAAATTTCATCATTTTTGGCGTGTTGACAATATTATTGCTAATTACTATTAAATATCCGAACCATTCACTTGTCTCAAGTTACTGATTTAGTGCGGTATTTATGTTGGCAGATTTCAAAAATTTCTGTTTGAAATGTAAAGTATAGGAAATGTTATGTAACCAATATGTTTGGTGAACTAAGATTAACATCTAAATGACTTGTAATGCTTCTCAGTTCAAAAAGCAGTATGCGCCTTAAAATATTTTCTGCTCTGAATAAACTCTTCTATAATCTAAATTTTGAAAAATAAAGGAAAGATTCCTATTGATACAATAACGATACCGAATTTTTCGTAAATATCATAATTGTGTGATTTTTATAATAATTAAAGAATATTATTGAAACTTAAAAAGTCAAATTGTCGTCTTGACGCTGATGAAGATTGTATGCTAAATATATTTACATATGGGACGTTCTTTCTTTGAAAAAAGAAGGTAAAAACCAAGCTATTCGTTCAGACTCAAACTTGGGAAAGTATTCCCTATAGAATAACAGTTTATTGGGAAAAATTCCGTTATTTGGAAAAATATTTTCCGAAAGGGAGGAGGTGAAAGTCTTGGATTTTGTATAGATATTATCTATTTCGGAGACTTTTAACCCTATCTCAACGGAACAACGAAAATTGCCCAACTTTACGTCAAATTATTACGAAAGCATGAATCTTGGTATGGGGAAGAAATGGTAAGTTTGGGACAACGTTCCTTTCTATGCGTGCTACAAAAGGTTCATATTCTATTTTTCGATATTTTGCATCAAAAATTGTTTTTTGAAAAATGTGTATTTTTGGAAATATTGATGCTTTAGGTTGGAACTTGTGTGGCATGAAATTCACCCAAGTGTCAACGTTGTAGACACATTTTTACCAAGACTACCTTGTCAGAGTTTCTTTTAAGAATTTTTTAATACTACCTGACTGCCACGCACCCTCTAGTTTATGTGCTTGACGAACAAAACAAAAGAAGATCCCTTATATTTATTAGATTTTCAAAGGTTTTAATCAGTATGAATAAACATTTCAGATATTCTAGTTAATTTTCGATCTTATGGTCTACTCTTTTTAATAACAACTATTAAAAAGATAGACTATTTGATCGAAAATCAATTATAACATCTGCAACCCTTTTATTTATGTCAAGGACCCACTTCCTCTTCAAATTTTGGGGCCCATACTTACATATTAATCAACTTTGCTATTGTTTGTCAATTTTAATACTAATTGTTTTCATAATTGAATAATCAGGTTCTTTTTCTTATGAAAAATCATCTTTTTATCAAATGTTCTCATCCCAATATTAACATCTCAGCTGTGTATATTGGTCTGCCCACAGGCTTTAATAGACTAAAAATTCGTTTAGAACTTTATGAATTGTTTATGAATGTTCAATTTAACTCAATTTTTCGTTATGGAATACCATTCCATTAATAAATAACTACGATTTTAGTAGATAATAATTTTTTTCTACAAAAAATGTATAAACTGTAGTATTTACTCAAATGAATTGCTTATAACAATCAAATGAAATTTCTAATCATATTTTTATTTTGTTTATGCGTATCTTTATTAATTATAAAAAAACAACCCATTAACTTGTGTGATTTGTTAAGAGATAAAAAATCATTTCTTGAAATAGACAATTTGCCCGCTCCATTTGTTTATATATTGTTGAACACAAAATCAAATTAAAAAGTTGACTCTTTTATGTGTCCTCAGAATTCCATGCTGGCTATTTAGAAAAAGGCTCTGACTAGTGTTATGGAATTTTCCGTAAGACTAACCCGGTCAAGTATAGCGTTAGGGCTAGAGTTACGGAAAATTCCTGAACTTTAGCCCTGAATTAGCTAAAATTAACTCAAATTAGATAAAATTCCGTAACAGTAGATAGTTCGTTAAAAAAATCTTTAACATCCATCCATTCATTCATTCATTCAAATTAATTCTCGCAAGCATTCCTTTGAGAAAGTTCCCAGTCTTCTTTACGGAACTATTTTGGAGGTTGTTTACAATCTCCAATTAAGTATCTCTTACCACACTTTCGTCAATATTTTTAGAAATATACAAGACTTTGTCCTCTCTACATCTCTGACATTCAACAAGTGTGCGGTAGCATCCATTATCTATTTGTTGGTTAAACGCATTACATATGTCACTTACAAAGTTACCTATAGTTAGTTATATATAGTACGTCAAGTATAGTATACATATAGTATAGTTACACATATTTTCGTACTATGCGTGCGGAAAAAATCATGGGATGCTATTAAGAGACGGCCCTTTATATTTTTCCTACAAGAAAATAATTTTTTAAACATTTAAGCCCAACTTTTTGCTCATTGATCGTATATATACCCTTTTGAGAAGCCAAAAATATGTAATTTGCTTCAAGAATGATCTCCGTAGATTCTTTAGTTTTGGAGATAACACCTTACGTCTCTTTTGTTATTAAACTGATAATAAATGTCTATTTCTGACTCTGAATTTCACCATTGTATACAGAAAGTATAAAAGAAATGCACATATTTTTCTGCAGATTTTTAGTACTATATTTCCAGGGAGTATCAGCCTTTAAAAGATAAGTATTCTGAAATGATCGCCAGATAATAGTACTTATGAATCTTTGGCTCATCAGGAAATAATTGCTAACCGACTGAAAATTTCAATATTCTTCATCATTATAGGGTAAACCCTTATTTTCAACATGTATTTTGTCCCATACTTTTATAATTTTCATCTGCTGCGATTTTCACTGTAATCTGTACAAAAATTGAGGGCTCTATATTTCTTCGACAGTGAGTAGAATACTGCAGTTCAACGGAAAAACCTAGTAACTGACAATGGCCATAGTGACTATTTTCATGCAAACGTGCATGTGAAAATAACCTCTATGGCAAATGTCACTTACTAGGCTTTTCCGTTGGACAGCAGAATATATGACGTATGATCCATAGGCGGGTACATGAAACAAAAGTAGTTGTACCATGTTTTCAAATCGATATAATTTTCACGCGAGGGGCACTTGCGATAGTTGTTAACTATTTTCCAAAATGTGGCAGAGTCTCTCACAAACGCGAGTGATTCTAACAGTGATTTTTTATAAGCTTGCTTTTCATTTTCTAAAAGATTTGAGTAATCCTTTGTCCTGAGATTTTTATTTATGTCTGTCTTCATTTCCACAGTAGTCGTGGTATTTGTTATTGCCTGTATTCAATTCCCCGCGAGTTGATTTATTTTGGGGTCGCTTGCTATGATACATGGAGAGGTATGCATGTCATTCTTGTAATTCTTTGCAAGGCTATCTTTCCATTATAAATGTTCTCCATTATAATTATTATTTGGCAGAACGACTAGAGAAATTACTATTGGAAAGTGATCAGATCTGGTGGGAGTAAACATTACTTTAATATCTTCAACAATTTGGGTCCCTTGAGCATTTGTCCTTGCAAAATCTACAATGGACGCTCCTTTATAATGAGAGAAAGTAAATTGGACTGGATTATCTCCAGGTGTTCTTCCATTGAGTGAAATGAGACCATTACTCTCCATACAGTGAAGCATTTTAGTCCCTCCACAATTAATTTCTCTATCAACGCTTGATCGTACATCAAAAATATTCGCATTATCAGGCAGAAATTCTGGATTAAATTAATGCAGATCAGATTACCTTATGTTGAAGCCACCAACTATAAAAATGTGATAATCAGGAAATTTGGCAAGAGATAGTATTGTCGATTCATCTCAATTTGCAGCAAAAGAATTTACATTCAATTTTGGATTGAAGTATACAGAACCAATTATAATATGTACTTGATTACTCGAGATTTTTGCAAAGATAGTGTGTTTTCTGATGAGTAGAAGGCTGACGTTTAATTTGTAAACTGCGAAATCGGACCACTGTGCGACGTTTGAAACTCTTGCATCTATTCGTTTTTCATTTGCTCTTCATGAAGTTATGTACAGAATAAATAAAAGAGTGAATTATAAAGACTCAAGTACATCGTTATTGCACCCAATTGCTAAATTTTTGTCCGTTAATGTACACAATGTAAGTACATTGCTTCTCTTTCAAAGTATTTGAATTTTGAGGAAGAAACAGGTTTTTTTAAATTACTATGAAAACCGGCGAAGTCATACTTTATATAAAACTAATACCTCATCATTTAGGGCAAAAATGCAAAAACAGCGTTTTTTGCCGATTTTTGATATACTAATATCTCCGAGAATATTAAACTTTTCTAAGCTTCTCGGGTTTATTTTAAAGAGAAAACTTTGCACGGTTCACTAAAACAAACTTTTGATTTGGTAATGTACATTTCTAGATTTGACGATAGACTATACAGGTAGTAAAAATATCTAATCACTTTCGCAAAGTGTTAACAATCTACAGAATTTTTATTGAAAATCCAAAATTGAGTGATTTGATAAAAAATGTTGGCACAAATGGAAAATCTCGTGTTAAATTAAATGTTATTAGTGTTCTTCAAGACAGCAATCATTTTTCAATATACTTATGTAACTCTGGTTCGCTTTTAACTTAATTGTCGCCAACTCTGGTAAAGTGAATAACCAAATCAATGGGTTATTTCAGTACACAGAGAAAAAACAAATTCAAATTCTTGGACAATAGTGGTATTATCACGGGTCTAATTCTATTAAATATCAATCTTTTATTCTTACTGTCTTGACAGTCTAGCCTGGACCAGATCTGGGGCTGGTCCGCATTTCATAACATAAAGTTTCTTCAGAATTGTCTCACCATTACCGATGAATTTTAGGCTATCTAAATTTATACAAAATACAAATAAAAGGAATTTATACAAAATAAATTTCTGTTCTTAGTTACATCAATTTGAATGCACCTCATTAACAGAGAAAGTTAAAAAAATTTTGTTATTAAAAAATTGTCAAAATTCACGATCAAATTTCTAAGTTCTATCGTTAAAAATGTTTAATGTTTATGAAAAATTACATTTCCTGTCATTGTGAAAAGTTGTAAGGTAGTCTACAACGGGAAAAAAAGAAATATTACACGAAGAAAAATTGTAATAGATTTATATTATTCATTTGAAAATTATTCTATTGATATCTCGTTAACAGTTCGTATATTTCACCTTTTCTATAACGTCGTTTAATAGTAAATATCTAATTAGAAAAAAAGAATTTAAAATTTGGTGTTTTCACTTCTTTGAGCTATAACTTATGATGATGGATTTTTTTTCGAGTTTCAACTCGTAGGTCCCGACTGCTAGGCGATAGATTAATGTATAGATGTAGGCTCGATACCCCGTGGCGTCAGAAATTTTATTTGTGATGTAATGTTAAAAAATGTAATATATGTATTCTCTCAAAACAGGACCATTAATATTTAAAGTCAAAATACTCGCAATTAATTAATATTTATTTTTTAAATACCTTTTCTGTCACTAGCAACACACTAGCCGCTAAATAGAGGTAGACCAGCAACTGACTAGCGACTGGCTAGACCGTCTAGCCACAAACTTCTCAAAAGTGTTATAGGTCTGGCCAGCCCCAGACTAGACAGCCTGATCTGCGCCAGATTAGAGTATAGACGATCTAGCCTGGGGCTGGCCAACGCCAGAAGATTTTTCCATTAGGGTCGGGTCGAAACATTAAATGTTTCAACCCTAGGGCTGAGACGGTTGAGTTGAGCGGGTTGGTAGGGTTGAAACATTGTTTGTTGAAAACTTGTTTCGCCCCGCTCTACAGGTACTAAATATCGAATTTCCACTAGAGTAGGGGAGACCGCGGCTGGTTGGCCAACTTTTTACGTACGAATTTATTTTGACTTCTCTTTTGAATTGGATAAAATTTGGTTTACACTATATGAAAGTGCATACCCTTGGCTTGTACTGTGAATTTTCCCATGGCCAACCTGACCCATTGGCCAACCAGCCCCGATCTCCTCTACTTGTGAAAAATAATATGCGTTACCCGGAATGGAACATACTGTTTCATGTCTGGCGGAAAAATTATCAGAATGAGCGTATGCGTAAACGTTCGCTCGCCTGCTACTCCAGTGTCATGTCGGCTCGCCTACGGCTCTCGGGATAAAAATTATCCTCGCCCAAAAGCACCTTGTTTCCATGCATGCCACATAATATACGATTACAGAAACAAATATAAATCAGTCAACATTTAGAATAGATTGGTTTCGTTCCTTTTAATAAGATCGACAGTAAATATCTTGTTAATAGCTTTTTTGCGCGATTCTTTGAAGTCAGACAATACTTGTCAATACGCGGAATCTATTTTTTTTCGAAATCAACCTCAAATATGTTAACAATGCTTTTTATTGTGATAGATAGTTATTATACAATAATTAATAATTGCTTGACAAAATTCAAAAGCAAATTCATTGTTTTGCCATTTTTCAACAAATAGATTTCGTTTTTTCAGCATAATTAATTAAAAGTATATAACCAACGGGATCTAACTGTGATAATTTGTTGTTAGATATCAATTTCTAATTTTATTAAACCATGTCCCTCAGCTATTAAACTAAGAAAATGAGCTTCAAAGTTTGACCGTATTATACTCCATTAAAATGTTGCTGATTGTGATAATAAGTTTATCAGTTAAAAATAATGGGTGATCAAATACATATTCGCACAAATTTTAATATTATTATGAATGTATTTTAGCTGATGTGGAAAACTGGTTTCGGACATGGCGTAATATATATATATATATAATAATAATTACAAAAGCTTAGACAATAAATTTCAGGGAAAAATTTATTTAGAAACAAACCTTAACACTTACTAAACATAAAAATAATAATGGTTCAAAATCGTCAAAAAGTGGTCATGGCGTAGTGCACGGAAAAAAGTAACTTGTAAGATGTAGAATGTCGAAGAGTGAAGCTGAGGTTTGAAGTATGCCCACTGCGAAATGAGCAGCTTTCACAGTATTCAATGTAGTGTGAACTAGTAATCTGCCGTGCAAATGAAAATGACCGTTTCTGCAGAAGAGTCAACTTTACGCTGGAAGCGTAAAACCACTATAACATACCACACTCATATTTTAACCAGTTTTTAAAAACCAAAAGCGGCTGTCTACATAGAAGGCACTGAATTTTTAGATTTTGCGGAAAGAAAGACGTAATTTTATCATTTTCAGTAAGAATTTGCAGTTACACTTACTCACAATTTCAATTACTTTGACTGGAAATACCGCATCTGCTACAAAAACTTTTAAATAATAATCAATCACTAAGTATCATCAGAAAACACAAATAAAAATTTCAAAAAAAAATTCTATATATGCAAATAAATGTATTAAACGATATATGAGAATATGAAATTTTGCGCTTATCGAACTGTAGAGAAATTCTAATATTATATCACGCATTCTAGCTAATAGTTTGTACGAATTTTTTTCAAACAACAATTTTTTGAATTGTTAATTAGTAAATTGATTATTATTTGCAGCTATCATGATTTTGTTATGTAAATGAATGGTATTTTATAACTCTATTATGTGAACTGATGTTAGTTAATGGGACTAAAAAAGGAAAGACTATTTTCTGGCGAAGATTTTACTTTCTAATTTACATAAGGTAATCACATTTTTTGTTACATTCGGTATTTTTTTATTGAAATAACACTCGAAACGATACTTAAGCGATTGAATGACATTTTCTGTTTAAGTCTTAAGTTTTCTGACATTTCAAATATCTTATTGAAAAAAACATAAATGTCAGAAAAGTTTTTAATTCATAACCTTCAAAACAAACACTTGTTACCATCAAACAATTATCTAAAGTTAATTTATCTGAACACACCTAAATATCTTTAAAATATAGATTCACATAAACAGTGGTTGAATTTACACAATTTTTTACTTAATATTAACACTATACTTACTCAAAATAAACGAAACAAACGCGAGACCACACTGTTAGAAATTTCTATAGCGATTCTACTATAAATGTAATGGGAGCAATATGCATATACGTGTAGTAAATTTACTATACATAATATTGTAGGATTCATATACTGATATTGTAGAATTAATGTACGTGTATAGTAATTTCATAATGAACCAAAATTCAGCTTTAATAGACAAGTATAGCAATTTTACTATGCAAAGTGTTAGAATATATTACTAATTGTATATCAATTTTGAATTATTGTCTAGTAAATTTGATATATTTGTAAATTGAAATGAATGGAAGCTGATAAATAACTCAAGCAAATTATAAAAAAGTGGAAAAATTTGCAAAAAATTATTAGTAGATTATTGCAGAAAGTGTATAACTTTTTGTCACACAGGAATATTAGATTGAAAAATTTGTTTTCAATTCTCTTGTATTGATTTTTGCAACTTGTTTCACTTACAGGTATGTATAATTTGCTCGAAAAATTATATATTTTTGTATGGTATTTTGAATCATAATGTTTTATCTTATGAAGATAAAACAATCTTCAAACTGCGTATCACAGAACAATCGTTACCAAACTCTGAAACGATAAAACATATAAAATTAAGTAACTTGTAAAGCATTCCTCGAACTGTATTTAAATGATCTAAAACCCGCGTAAACGATCATAGATGACAAAACAGTGAAATAATAATTAATATTAAGAAACTTATATACTCCATGAAAAGTGATCAGCGGTTCACCAAACCACAAAAGCAAACTTTGGAACGACAGAATATTTAAATAACTAAATATTAAGGAGCATATCTATTCCACGAAAAGTGACGAACTGATTTCATCAGATTCATTTTGTTAACAATACGGCTTCGGCGTTTGCTCTTTCCGTCTCTTTTATCGCCTTCAGAAGGATTTATTTGCAGCAAGATCCTGAAATACACAAGTTATTGAATAAATAATATGCCAAAAAACATAATTTTTGCCGAGAATATTAAATGACATTATTCTAGCTGCGTAACTACTAATATACGTATATTCACGTGCAATAACGCGTTATCAGGGTCGACTTTCAAAAGCTTTATACTAAATTTGTAAATGCTATTAAAATATTATTTATTTGAATAAGTATAAGCATTTTATTATTCGAAGAAATTATTATTCTTATCAAAATTATATATTAGGGTGGGTCGAAAAAACAAATCTATGGAAATCAAAATTGTAATTATGTGGAAAAGTAGTTCATTAGGACCCTAAAAAAGTACAATTAATTTGGTGTAGATTTATGAACGCCTTCAACTCACGCGTTAGCAAGATGAATTAAAAAAAAATCTTACTTTCATTACTTTGATATTTTCTTGTAAGTCAAATTTGGTTGCGTTTTTGGCGGTCTTAAACGTATCTCCAAATTTCCATAACTTTCTAATTAACGGTCTCTGGGCGATAAGTCATCTTTAGTAAACCTCTGATTAAAAAAAAAAAATTGATCTGACTCTAAAAGACATTTATAGAATCTGAGGACTTTGTACAGATAATACTCTAGGAAGAAATTGATACACCAAACTCTCGCTTTCAGTCCAGTGTCGGGGGTTGTCTTCAAATAGCCTTGGGCTGAGTTAGGGGGGGGGGGGGGGTC
>JAUMHM010083304.1:0-32205 GCA_032362435.1 Melikaiella ostensackeni
AAGAGAATCAATATCGACGACATTATATCCGTGATTAAAGAACTAGAATGGTAAGGCTGCTGATATATATGGCATCACCGCTGAAATGCTCAAGAGCAGTGACGGATATTTGTTTGTGTGGCGGAGCGAATTTATGAATATGTGTGCTATGCATGGTGAAGTCCTGAATGATTGGAAGAAGGCGATTATCCTCCCAGTCTACAAGAAGAAGGGTGATGAGGACGACTGTGCTAATTATAGAGCGATTAGACAACTAAGTACAGTGGGCAAAATATTTATAATAATACTGATTGCGAAGGTCATGGGAATAACTAAAGAAAGGATCTGGGAAGTTCTATGTGGATTTATGCCAGGAAGATAATGTGCGGATCAGATATTTAGCTTGAGACAGATCATAAAAAAGAGTTTGAAAGTAAACAAGAGTGTTTTCTGCGCATTTGTTGATCTTGAAAAAGCTTTTGATAAGGTGAATAGATCTACACTTTGGGAAGTCCTGAAAAAATATGGAGTGAATGGTTGGCTTCTAAGAGCAATGAGAGCAATATACAATTCCAGTCGAGAAAGTGTAAGAGTTAATGAACAATTGAGCGATTGGTTTGATATAAAGCAGAGCGTTAGACAAGGCTGCGTTATGTCTTTCTGGTTGTTCAATATATACATGGAGGAATGTCTAAGAACGGCCCTCGAAGACGAGGAAGGTGTTGATGTCGGGACAGTGAAAGTTCGTGGACTGGCGTTTGCAGATGATAAGATTGTTACAGCGGAATCAGCCGACGATTTGCAGAGGCTGATGAGTAGACTGGATACCAGCATGAAGAGTATGGATCTTAAGATTAACGCATATAAAACAAAAATTATCATTTTTGAAAGAAGGGGTGAAAATACATTATGCAACATTGCCTTAAGCGAAGAGAGGATAGAACAAGTTGATGAGTTCGTGTATCTTAGAAATCTATATACTGCTGACGGGAAGACAGATGCAGAAATATCCACAGACGTTTGAGAGAGGGTAGAAATAAGCATGTAAGGATAAGGATGTATGGAGAGCAATTGCTTATAAGAAGAAGAGTGATGTCTGAAACGAAAGATTTTGGATACTAATGGGCCCGCATGAAAAGATTTTCTTAGTGGATTGTTATAATTATTCCCGTTATTATAATGGCTTTGCAAAGCTCTTCACCTGGGTTGATTGCTAGAGAGATACGCTTACCCCAAAAAGGATTTGGCCTAATGGTATAATAATAATAACAACAATGCTATAGCCTTGATTTTATTTTTACGTCGACTTGTGAAAGCTTAGGATAATTATAATTATTTATTTATTCGAATTAAATATAAGCCCAAAGGGCACCAGGTTGTTTCCTAAGAGCTAACACTCAAACAACCGAAGGGGTTTTGAATCTATTCATTTTATGTTTTCACTTTTGAACTTGATATTGACCAATTTGATCAAATGCACGACTAACCCAACACAGAAGAGGGGCGGAATTAGGAAAAGTCAATTAGGGAGGATTGACACATAAGGAGCCTGAATTAAGCACCCCATGATTACTGTTAATATAACACAATTGAATATCTATCTATAGCTCAACGCCTCACAATAAATTAAGATCTAGTAAAAGACTCAGCATGATTTCATAAGCGCTCATAATAAGAAGCGCAAATCAATGAAATGGCCATGATGGCTGAATTACAAGTTCAATATAAGATAACACTGAATTAACACGAGGTCCTCCGGAATTCTTTAACCCGATTATACATAAAACAGAAAATTACAAGTGATTAGATCAATGCAATTATTATTCCGATCAACTCACAAATCATTTTAAAGATTTACGAATTAACGCAATTATTATTCCGACTAAATTACAAATCATTTTCAAAATTTTCGAATGAACGCAATTATCATTCCGATCAACTTATAAATCCTTTTCACGGCAAAGAGAATCACCTAAGCAATGAATCGCTTCGGCAGAGTGAATGTTTCAGCATGGCTTCCCTTTTGTCATTAATGGTTACTCAAGATCGCCGCTATGATGAAAAGTTGCAACTCTGTATCTTTGCCACGACCCATAGCTATGACGCATTTAACTACACTCCCGATTCACAAATAGTTTATCGCGATTAAATTCATAAGTCATAATCACAAATGTGGACACTCGAGAAGCGCTCATTATCATTTACCAAAGGCGAAACGCACAAACATTTCTGGGACGTTGCGTCAGATTTGTTGGAATTTCCTGGGTTGAAATTTACACTCCTCGGCTCACAAATCACGAAGTAGCGTATGAATCTGAGTGAAAATCTTGCTGCAAAACGGAACACTTCAATGGCTGCCGCCCAAAGAAATGATCGAACACAGAATGACGAGAGACGCTTTGTCTTGTGTTAAGCCGCGAGTTCACAACGACGCCCTCACTTACGGATAACACCTTCTTACAATAAATCGCCACTCTACCTCTCGCTGAATTACAGAGCGTTCATAGACAGTGTCGAGTTCAACTACATCCTGCACCAATTGATGGCGCCGCGGGTACCAAGATGTAACGCGCGAAGTTCAATTTTGGCGCGAAACGAGTTAAAATTCAAATATTTTCATAGTTCTTATTTCAATTTGAATTTATTGGAAGAGATCTAGTTGAATTTTATTGATGAAAAAATCCATCCGTCGAAACATCTCCGTGGTCCGTTCCGCAATTAAGGGTTTAGAAACCCAACCCTCCGATGATAGTCCTCTTTTTCGCTCTGAAATGGTATTTAGGCAAAATTGGCAAAATGAATTGAAAACTCTTCTTCCGATGCAAACTAGTTTGTGATATTTTACTTATAATAAAGACCCCTATTCCAGCGACGGTTCGTAGAGATGGAATAAAAAATCCTAGACCTTGAGGGGTTTATTTCTGACAACAGGCCACCCCTCTCGAGGCTCCTGTCAGATGACAGTTCATAAGTGGTTTCTGTGTTCGAATTCATTTTAAATTGATATTTTGAAATTGTATACGAGTATATTAAGAATGGGCGAATTTGATGATTTTGGGCATGGTATGAAATACCACGTCACAAAGCATAAAATAAATACATTATCGAGCACGAAGCTTGAGATCCGACAAACGGGCGCCCTCGGCGCTCTTCAACTTGCAAGAGATGCGAGTCGCGCGCGCAAAGCGCGATGAGAATGTGAGCGCGTAGAGAGCAGATTTTTTAAATCAATTAATGGTCCCAAATGGAGGAGACGAAAAAAAACCGAATAGCACAGAAAAAGAGAATATTATATGTTTTTACTGGTACACGTGGAATGTAGAATATAATGCATATAAATGAGCGAATAATGGAGAGAATTTAATTTTCAGTCATAGGAAACATTATGAAAATTTAATTCAATATAGAGCCGGAAATATGCAAATCCGGATAGTTTGAAATAACGAGTTATGCACATACTAACGAAGGTAAACACTGAATAGGAAATAGAATATTAATATTTTATTTAGGTTAGAATAAGTTTGGGAAGTTTCGTTTAAGTCAATGGATGAACTATTCTGGTTTTGTAAAAATTTATAGAGATGCAAGTTTTATTTCTTGGATCAATGACCAGAAAAGTTCAACGTGACTTTAAACCCAATATCAGGTTGAGTGTTACGCAAAGTTAATGTGTAGACAAGTACTCTCAATCAAGGTTTTTATATATAGGACATATTTAAATGTTTCAAACATTTTAAAATTGGGAGGTGCATAATTAATTGTAAAGTTGATGTTAATATTTTATTATTCAGAGCCAAATCTGTTTAATCGGATCTCTGAAACTCAGGCGCTGTCAGAATACAAAATTTCAATTCATTTCATCCGAATCGAGTAAAATGGCTTGTTTTCTCGCAAAAGAAGCATAAGTTTATTTTATTATTTCATTATTCCTTAAACTTAACAGCCCTAACATTCGCAAATCATTTTAGAACTGTAGCTTAAGATACTTTTTCTGATTTTTTTTAATTCAACATTATTTATAAACAAAATTTAGAAGTCATTACGAATAGCTTCAAAACTAAGTTGTGGTTAATAAGCTTTTTAGCTGGATAATTTATTTGAAGATTGGATAATAAGATCAAGGGCGAACTGGGCAAAATGCCTTAATACTCTTTAAAATATTATGAAATCATTTCAAATCTTTAAAATCTGTTGAAATCCTCGTGAAAACCCGTAAAATTCTACGAGATCTGATATCTCCTGAAATTTTTTTAAATACCTAAAAATCATTAAGATACTTGGAAATTTCTTTACACTTTTTAAATCTCTTCAAAATTTCTTGAAATCTTTCAAAATGCCCCTAAATCTTTAAAATCCTTTGAAATCTCTTAAAATTCCTGATATATATTGAAAACTCCTTAGAATGTTTTAAACTATCCTGAAATCTTATAGGTCCTATATTTTTTTTAATATCGAATAATGAATACAGTCCTTGAAAATTTCTTGACATTTTTTTAATTTCTTAAGAACTCCCTGCAGTCTTTTGAAATATCCTAAGATCTTCAAAATCCTTCGAAATCCCTTTAAATATATTCGAATTCTTGGAAACTATTCAAAAATCCTTGGAATCTTTTAAAATATCTTAATATATTTAAAATTCTTCAAAATCTTTGGAAAAAGCTTGACATATTTGAAAATCTTCTCAAATCGTTGAAATCCTTTGAAATCCCCCAATAAATCCCTCAAAGTTATTGAAATCCTCCAAAATTTTATAAGATCCCTTAAAAACCCATGAAACCATATGAAATCGGATGATATTCCATGAAATCCCTCGAAATATTTGAAGTCTTATGAAACCCTTTGGGATCCTGAGAAATTCATTAAATTCTCCATTGAGTTCGTTTTGAATCCTTCAAAATTATTGAAATTCTCGGAAATTTGATACGAATCCTTGAAATTCCTTGAAAATCCTTTAAAATATTTGATAATCCTCTGAAATCCTTCGGAATCTCTGAAACTATCCTAAAATCTTATCAAACCTATGGAATCCTTCTAAATCTTCCGAAATTAATGGAAATTATTGAAAACTGTATGCAATTTTTGTGATACATAATAATCATTAAAATCCTTGGAAATTTCTTGAAATTTTTCAATTCCCTCAAGAATTACTTGGAATCATCTGAAATATCTTGAAATGTTCAAAATTCTTTGAAATCTGTGGAAATAGGTTGAAATATTTAAAAAAAAATTTCCTGTCGTTGGAATTCTTTGAAATCCCCCGATTCTTGTCAATAAATTCATTGAAATCCATCAAAATATTTTTGTATCCTGAGAAATTCATTAAAATACTTTATTGAGTGACTTTGAAATCCCTTAAATTTATTTTTTACTCAGAAATTTTATAAAATCTCTTGAAAACTTGTGAAATAATATAGAAACTAATATTCCTTGATATTCCTTTTAATATTTGAAGTCTAAAATCCTCTGAGATCTTGGAAAATTCATTGAAACACTTTATTGAGTGACTTTGAAATCCCTTAAATTTATTTTTTACTCAGAAATTTTATAAAATCTCGTGAAAACTTGTGAAATAATATAGAAACTAATATTCCTTGAAATTCCTTTTAATATTTAAAGTCTCAAATCCTCTAAGATCTTGGCAAATTCATTGAAATACTTTATTGAGTGACTTTGAAATCTCTTAAATTAATTTTTTTACTCAGAAGTTTTATAGAATCCCTTGAAACCTTGTGAAATAATATGGAAACTAATATTCCTTGAAATTCCTTTTAATATTTGAAGTCTAAAATCCTCTGAGATCTCGGAAAATTCATTGAAATACTTTATTGAGAGACTTCAAAATCACTCGAAGTTATTGAAATCCTCGGAAATATAAGAAAAATCGCTTGAAATTCCTTACAAATTTTTTGAAGTATTTGAAAATCCTCTAAATTTCTTTAAATTTTCCAAAATATCGTAAAATCTTATAAATCCTATGAAATCCTTCCAAACCTTTCTAAATTAATGTAAATTCTTCAAAACGGTATGCAATTTTTTAATGCCTAAAAATCAATGAAATTCTTTGAAATTTCTTGAGATTCTTTGAATCTCTAGAAAATTTCTTGGAAACTTTTTCAATATCTTGAAGTATTACATTCTTCAAATTCCTTGGAAATAGTTTGACATATTTGAAAATCTTAAGTCTTTGAAATTCTTCAAAATTCCCTAATCCTTGTGAATAAAGTCATTAAAATCCGTTAAAATATTTAAAGTCTTATGAAATTCCTTTAAATCCTTGGAAAGACATTGCAATGCCTCATTGAGTGGACTTAAAATCTCTCAAAATGATTGAAATGCTAGAAAGTTTGATAAAATCCCTTAACAGCCCGTGAAATTACATGAAATCTGATATTCCTTGAAATCCCTCTTCATATGTGAAGTCTTATAAAATCCTCTGAGATCCCGGGAAATTCATTTAAATGCTTTAATGAGTGCTTTCAAAATCGCTCAAAATTATTAGAATCCACGAAAATTGAAAGAAACTCTTGAAATTCCTTACAAATCTTATGAAATATTTGGAAATCCTCTAAATTCCTTCAAATTTTCTAAAATTTTGTAAAATCTTCCAAATCCTATGAAATCCTTCCAAACCTTGCGAAATTACTGAAAATTCTTTAAAAGTGTATGCAATTTTCTTAATACCTAAAAGTTAAAAAAATCCTTGGAAATTTCTTGTGGTTTTTTTATATTCCTCGAAAATTCCTTAGAACCTTTCAAAATATCTTGAAATATTCAAAATTCTCCAAAATCTTTGGAAATATTTGAAAAAAATTTTTAATTTTTGGAATTCTTCGAAATACCTTAATTCTTGTGAATAAATACATTGAAATCCATTGAAATATTCAAAGCTTCATGAAATCTTTTGAGATTCTAGAAAATTCATTACAATACCTTGTTGAGTGAACTTCAAATCTCTAAAAATTATTGAAATCCTATGAAATTTGATAGAATCCTTTTGAAAACTCGTGAAATTACATGAAATCTGATATTCCTTGAAATCCCTTTTAATATTTGAAGTCTTATGAATTCCTCTCAGATCCCGGAAAATTCATTAAAATACTTTATTTAGTGCCTTTAAGGTCCCTCAAAGTTATTGAAATCCTTGGAAATTTGAAAAAATCCCTTGAAATCCCTTACAAATTCTCAAAATTCCTTTAAATTTTCTATAATAATGTGGAATCTTATAAATCCTATGAGATCCTTCTCAATATTCCGAAATTAATGAAAAATCTTTAAAACTGTATGCAGTTTTTTGTTACCTGAAAATCAATGAAATCCTTGTATATTTCTTGAGATTTTTTGTATTTCTCGAAGATTCCTTGAAATCTTTTAAAATATCATGAAATATTCCAAATTCTTCAAAATCTCTAGAATATCCTTTTAGATTCTGGGAAATTCATTAAGATACGTTATTGAGTGTCTCTAAATCCCTAAAAATTATTGAAATCCTAGGAAATTTGATAGAATTCCTTAAAAACCCGTGAAATTACATGAAATTCAATTATATTCCTTCAAATCCCTTGTGATATTTAAAGTCTTATGAAATCCTATGAGATCCCGGAAAATTCATTGAAATACTTTATTCAGTGCCTTTGAAGTCCCTCAAAGTTATTGAAATCCTCGGAAATTGAAAAAATCTCTCGAATTTCCTTACGAATCTTTTGAAATATTTGGAAATCCCTTAAATTTTCAAAATCATGTGAAATCTCATAAATCCTATGAAATTCTTCCAAACTTTCCAAAATTGATGAAAATTCTTTAAAACTGTATGTGATTTCTTTATTACCTAAAAATCAATAAAATTCTTGAAAACTTCTTGAGATTTCTTAAGTTCCTCGGAAATTCCTTGGAATCTTTGAAGATATCTTGAAATATTTGAAAAAATTTTAAAATATTGGGAAATAGCTTGAAATATTTGAAAATTTCTTCAAATTTTTTTAATCTTTTGATATACTTTAATTCTTGTGAATAAATTCATTGAAATCCATTAAAATATTTGAAGTCTTATGAAATCCTTTCAGATCCTGGGAAAGTCATTAGAATACCTTATTGAATAGTCTTAAAATCTCAAAAAATTATTGAAATCCTAGGAAATTTGATAAAATCCCTCGAAAGCCCGTGAGATTACGTGAAATCTGATATTCCTTGAAATCCCTTGAAAGATTTTAAGTCTTATGAAATCCTCTGAGATCCCTGGAAATTCATTCAAATACTTCATTAAGTGCCTTTAACATCCCTCAAAATTATTAAAATTCTCGCAAATTCTATAGAATCCCTTAAAATCTTTTACAAATCCTTTGGCATGCTTGGAAATTCCTTAAAATCACTTCTAATCTTTCCAAATATCGTTAAATCTTATAAATTATATGAAATATTTTCAAATCGTCTGATATCCATAGAAATTTTTCAAAACCGCATGGAACTTTTAAAATTCTGTGAAATCCCCTTAAATAAATGAAAATCTCTTCAAATTTTTGCAACCCTAGGAAATCCCTTAATTTTTCTGAAATTCTCTGCAATGTATAGAAATATTATGAAGTATTTAGGAATTTGTATATCTATTTAAATCCCTTGAAAATTTCACAAAAATCTTTTGAAATCATTGACATTCTCTGAAGTTCTTTGGAGTCATTAAAAGTACCCTCTATCTTTTCAAATCCTATCAAATCCTTCAAAATCCTTAGAAAGTTTAGGAAATTCCTTGCAAACCCATACCAATTCTTCAAATGTCTTGAAATCTTTGAAATAATATCAAATCCCTTAATTCATTTTTGTGAAGTTTCTTGAACTGTCTTGAAATTTTTTAAATCTTTCAAAATTCATAAAAACGTTTGAAAACTTTGAACATTCCTCGAAATAATTCAAATCCTCTGGAATCCTACGAATTCCCTTCAAAGGTGTTGAAATCCTTCGCAAAACTTTTAAGTCTCTCGAAACCTGTTGGAATCCTTACAAATCCTTGGGTCTTTCAAATCTTCTGAAGTCTTTTGAACTCTTTAAAAAAAATTGCGTGAAACCGTTTTTAGGGCCGGTCTGCAAGACTTTTACCGGGCCGATTGGTAAATTCTAGTTTGTTTCTGAATAAGATATAAAAGAAGAAAGGTATAAGGTTTTACTCTCAAAATCTTGAAAAAATCACTTAGTTATACAAGTCTCTCTTATGAGTCTCACCAATCCACTTTACTCAGATTTTATTTCAGAAGATCCGCTGAAACCGTAGTAAATTTCAATTGCAGTGGACGCAATTTTATTGCACGGGATGAACTGCAACGGTAAAATATTGAGAAGTTTGTCCTGGCGAAAGAACTATTGGTCGATGGCGAAGAGAAAAGTTTACAATGATGGAAATACAAGAAAAAGGAAAAAGGTATACGAATACCAGAATGAAAGAGGTTCGGAAAAAGAATATGGTTCTTTTATGCGGCG
Source organism: Melikaiella ostensackeni (assembly GCA_032362435.1). Lineage (NCBI taxonomy): Eukaryota > Metazoa > Arthropoda > Insecta > Hymenoptera > Cynipidae > Melikaiella > Melikaiella ostensackeni. The sequence continues at coordinate 9,445 of JAUMHM010083304.1, forward strand.
CTTAGGTATCCAAGCTTGCAGATAAGAAAGAATTGCTTCTGTCAAAAGCTGAAATAAAGTACTTGTGTATAAATAGCTAAAGACAAAAAGTGTTATACGATAACCATAAAAGCAACCATAAATCAAGACGTATAGGCTTTTCTTAAAGATGAGGTCCTTCAGCAGATTTAAAACTGGGTTGTGCCCTTTTTGATCGTTCTCGAGTATCAATCAGTATTAACAGGATTCTTAATGTAAAAAAAATCCAATTTATCTTCATCATGAGCATGACCATGACATGAAGATACTTTCTTTTATGATACAAAGCTTGCAAGAGAAAGGATTGAAATAAGTTCCGCAAATTCACTGTAATAATCTGTGAATTCATACATTCATTCACATTGTGCACATTGAACCTCCTATGTTTCCGCTCGCTTTTCACGTGTTTTTTGTTTCGCAATTTTTATTGACATGCTAATGTGACAGTTTATAAATATACGTCAGTTTGACATCTTGTAAAATTGTTTTCCCACTTGATGGAGCATGAAGTTGTTTCTCTTGCACGGAAATTCTTTGTCGTCGATTCCCAATTTATTAATTTCGAAAATCGTGCTGCACAGTTTGAACATTGATCATTTTTAACGACTTAGTCTCAAAAATCTCATATAAAAATGACAGTTTATTAGTATACGTTAGCTCAACATCTTATTCAATTTTTTTCCCATTTGATGCAGCACGAAGTTGTTCTCCTTGCATAGTAATGCTCTATCGCTGATTTTCAATTTATTCATTCAAAAAATCGTGCTGCACAATTAAAAAATTGATCGTTTTTTACGACTTAGTTTCAAAACTCTAAGATGACAATGACAGTTTATTATTATAAGTCAGTTTGGCATCCTATAAAATTGTTTTCCCACTTGATGCAGCATGAAGTTGTCCTCCTTGCATGAAAATGCTTTATTACTGATTTCGAATTTATTAAGTTCAAATATAGTGCTGCATAATTTGAGAATTATCACTTTTAACGACTTAGTTTCAAAACGCGCATATAAGAATGACATTCTACTAGTATACGTACGTTTGACATGTTATAAAATTATTTTCTCACTTGATACAGCATGAAGTTGTTTCGCTTGCATTAAAATGCTTCATCGTTTATTTCCAATCTATTAAATTTTAAAATCTTGCTGCACAATAGATAATTAATCATTTTCACCGACTCAGTTTCAAAACCCTAATATAAGAATGACAGTTTATTAGCAAACATCAGTTTCACATTTATAAAATTGTTTTCCCACTTGATGCACCATGAAGTTCTTCTCCTTGCATGAAAATACTTTATCGTTGATTTCAAATTTATTACATTTTGAAATTTTGCTGCACAATTGGAAAATTAATCATTTTCACCGAGTGAGCTTCAAAACCCTAATATAAGAATGACAGTTAATTAGCAAACATTAGTTTCACATCTTATAAAATTGTTTTCTTACTTGATGCACCATGAAGTTCTTCTCCTTGCATGAAAATACTTTATCGTTGATTTCCAATTTATTGAATTTTAAAATCTTGCTGCACAGTTGGAAAATTAATCATCTTCACCATCTTAGTTTCAAAACTCTAATATAAGAATGATAGATTATTAGCAAACATCAGTTTGACATCTCACAAAAATTGTTTTCCCACTTGATGCACCATGAAGTTCTTCTCCTTGCATGAAAATACTTTATGATTGAATTCAAATGTATTAAATTTTTAAATCTTGCTGCACAATTGAAAAATTAGTCATTTCCACCGACTTAGTTTCAAAACCCTCAAATGAAAATGACAGTTTATTAGTTTACATCAGTTTGACATCTTTTGAAATTGTTTTCCCACTTGATGCAGCATGAAGTTGTTCCTCTTGCCTGAAAATTCTTTATTGCTGATTTCTAGTTTATTATTTTTATTTGTGGTACACAATTTGAAAATTAATCATTTTTAACGATTTAGTTCCAAAATCCTAATATAAGAATGACAGTTAATCAGTATACGTCAGTTTGACATCTTATTGTTTTTCCAACTGATGCGGCATAAAGTTATCTTGCTTGCATGAAAATGCTTAATCATTGATTTCCAGTTTATTAATTTTGAAAATCGTGCTGCACAATTCGAAAATTAATACTTTTAACAACTTAGTTTCAAAACCTTAATATGAGAATAACAGTGTATCAGTATACGTCAGTTTGACATCTTATTGTTTTCTCAATTGATGCAGCATAAAGTTATTCCCCATGCATGAGAATTCTTTGTCGTTGATTTCCAATTTATAAATTTCGAAAATCGTGCTGCATAACTTAAAAATTAATCATTTTTAACGACTTAGTTTTGAAATCCTAATATAATAATGCTTCAATTTTTTAAATAAGTTCGGAAGTGTTCAATTTTTAGTGCTTCAAGTTTGAATTAATTAATTTTGAAAGTTTACAATTAGAAAGCATATCATTCATAAAAAAATCTATCCAATCACTTTGAATATCACTTGTTACATGAGATGATACTTATTAATAATAATGATCAATTTTAGAATTTCTATGATTCCACTTTAGGGTTATAGTTTTGAATGCACAACTCTAAAACAGTTTGATTTTTGAGGCCTTGAAACTAAAGTTTTTTGCTTCAAAAGCGTAAATTTGGAAATATTCGGTTCGAAATTTCTCAATTTTTGAAGATGTCCAATTTCAAATTTCACAATGTTGTTCAATTTTGAATGATTTATTTTGAAATAGTATCTTATACTGAAATAAGTAAAATTGGATGATAGTTTATGAAGACAAAACCTTATCGTTAGGACATATATTTACCGAGGGGGAGAGTTGAAAAATCAAAATTTCATTGTTTATTCATAAAAATAAGCATTCAATAGGCTTTGAGCTTATAATACCCTCTTGTACAATCTATGACTCTTTTAATACCAATTAGAAAAATGTTCTCACTGAATTGAAATCCTTGCAAATCGATAGAAGTTCCAAATTCAAATATTGAAAATGTCAGGTCAATTTCACTATCAAATCTTTCAAAATTGCAAAATTTCATATTGAAATTGATAGTCAGTTTTAAATTTAATAATTCTTTAGTTAAATATTTTGAACCGTTCGGTTTTAATGTTAAACAGAAAAAATTGTCTGATTTTTCGAATTCATCGAAATTGTAGTATATCAAATCAAAAGACTTGCAAAATTTTCAGTTCAAAGGACTTGTAATTAAACAATTTCGAATCCAATGACACCAGAGTAAATTCAAAATAATAAAGAATTAAAAAAGTAACTTCTCAAAATAAAAGCCTAAAATTAAGAAGATTTTGGAACTAGGCATTAAAAATTGAATTATTTTCCATTTGGAAATGTTCTAAAATATTGAAAGTTTTGAACTGAACTTAGAAAAATGATTCCGAATGAAAGGCTTAAAATTGCGCAACTTAAAAAATTGGAATCATAGCGATCTTGTTTTGCATTTTTTCTCCATTTGTAAGTTTCAATATGATATCTTAAAATTGTCAGTTTTTCCCTTTCATAAGTTTTAATTTTGCAACTGAAATTAAAACAGTTAATCTTCGAAAAGTATAATTAACAATTTGAAAACTGCTAATATGTGAACGATTCAAATGTACTTAAAAAATTGAAATTTTAAAAGGTTTGAGTATAAAAAAGTTATAATATCACAATTCTTAGTTATTAAAATGTTTATCAGTTTCAAATTGAGATCGGATTCGTTCTATTTTCAACGTTCCGTAGTAGACGTTTTCTTCATTTTTAATGTTTTTCATTTTCATTCTGAACGTTTTTTTAAATTATTGAATTTTAAAGGTTTATAATTGAACATTTTTCCATTTCGAACAGTGGAAATTACAGAACATTCACTTTTTGATCAGATTTCAGGAGAAGCTTCGACTTTGAAACATTCAATTTATTTTTCAATTTGAAATTGTAAAATTTTATTTGCTTTGTATTGAAAATTATTCAAACTTAAAAGTTTTCAATTTTAAATCATTCGAATTTGAACACTTTCAATTAGAAACAATACAGTTTCAGTTCCTTCGAATTTTTAATGATCCAGTTTTTGAAATTATAATCTAAAATTATTCAATTTTGCACGTTTTGAAACTGTCCTATTTTCAAAATTTTGTATGAGATGATTCAATTTTCAGATTCTCAATTAAAAATGAAATTGTTTAATTTTAAACGCTTTGAGTTGGACATGATGCAATTTCAACTGCATTCTAATGAAATTTTCCAAATTTCAAAATTTTGGTCTGAAATTTTTCAATTCTGAATTTAATTCTAAAATTGATTAATTTGGAACGTTTTCAATTCAAAATCGCTCAGTAAATTGTTTCCAAATCTTGAACGCTTCCAATTCGAAATGATTAATTATTAATTACTGTTTCAAAGTTCTTAGAACTTAATATTTGAAAACTGGATATCCAGATACGTAAAAGAATTGGCATCCGTCAAAATATTCAAATAATAATTGTAAGAGGTTCTTGAACATATCTCACTGACTAGAATTAATTATTTCTTAAATTATCTAACCCTTTCCAATAATTTTTCATACTTTTAATATTTTGAAACTTGTTATGGACTTTTAATTAATATATGGTTTTAATCAATATATGTTTTTAATATTAGAAAATAAAAAATCCAGGGACGAGAACGTGACGTTTTTCGACATATCCTGACATAATTCGACCTTAGAAGTCCGAAAATGAGGTTTCAAAAAATGTATATGTATGTGTGTGTCAATAATACTTTTTTCTGATAACTCGACAACAAGTAGATTTTGAAGAAATGTATCCTTGGTGTTTAGTTGATATGATTCAATAGAATGCTTATAGCTATCTCCATACAAGAATTTTTACCTTTCAGAATTTTTGAAGTTTTAAATTTTTCGTTTATATGTGATTTTTTTTTTAATATTAGGAATATAGTAACTTGACGGATACAAAATTTTTTCATTCTGACAACATAAAACGATTGATGTATTTAATATCACTTTACGATCAAATGATGTTATGATATGTACGGATTTGTAAATTTTTCTAACGTTTTTAAGAGAAACACTTTCGTAATTTTGGAAATATACCAAAATTGTAATTACTAACCTTATTGATTCAGATGAGACAGATCGAATGACGTACTTAACATGCTTGTATGACAAAACAAAATTATGATATATATCGATATTTAAACTTTTTCAATGTTAAGAGGATAAAAAATTCTCGATTTTTGAAATACACCAATATTCAAAGTATAAAATTCATTCGTTTGATGATATGAATCTATTGAACTATGTAAAAACCTTCTATGACCTATTAAAAATAAACAATAAACAATAGATAATACTCTTATCATAGCAGTCTTTTATCATAATCATAGAAAATATATTAGCCCGATTCTTGTCGAAGAATTATTTCTTTATAACAAAACAATCCTCTATGAGGAAGCATAGTGCTCATGAAATAATCATCAAAAATGTCCTAACTTCCAAAACTAAAATTGTATAGCTTAAAATGGTTTCCTTTGATGACCAAAGAAACCCAAAAAATTTTATCCGCCTAGGTCTCCGGGGACGCCTTCGTTTCCTACCCTTGAGGTATTGAAAAATCAGAAAAATTTCTAAAAGATGTATCTTTGAATATCAAATGGAACCATTTTAAGCTGTGAAATTGTAGGTCTCGAAGCTAGGGCATTTTTATAATTTTTTTCAATTTTTCAGTATCTTAGGAGTCTGAAATAAAGTATTCCAGAAGACAGACGAAACTTTTTTTACGTATATTTAAACATCAAATGAAACTATTTAAAGTCATACTTAAGCAATAACTTTAGATCTCCAAATCAGGAATATGCTTGATGTTCTGAATGTTCAAATAATCGAAATTTTTCACTGATGGCTTTGTAAGATAGAAACAGTGCTAAAATGTTTTTTCATTTATATTGGGAATAGTAGATTATCAAGAGAAACTTGTAATGCATTTCTTTAAATTGTAGCTGAAACGATATTTCCGGAAAAAATATGTAGATGAAACTTTTTTGGGTATCTTTGATTCTCAAATGGAACCATTTCAAGCCATGAAACTTCAAGTCCCTAAGTTAGGGCAGTTTGAGAATCTCTTTCGACTTTTTAATACATCAAGAGTAGAAAACGGAAATTGATATCTTTCAGGAATCTTTTTTATGATTTTTTCATTTCCTAGGAGTTGAGTTGGCATGTATTTTGAAAGAGGTTCAGGTGATCCTTTTTTGGCATCATTTTAGCACCACATGATCCTATTATCAGATTTAAAACATTAGGTCTGAGAGTTAGGTTATTTTTAGGGTTTCGTTGGATGTCTGTCCATCCATCGTAGCTTAGCAATCGATGCTCAGAGTTGATATTGATCGTTGATAGGGAGTTGTATCGATCGTTGTTAAGGTACGTTTTTCACGTTGCTAGGGGCTATTATTGACCGTTTATAGGAAATTGTATCGATCGTTGCTAAGGTTTGTAATTGATTGTTGCTAAGTGTTGTTATGAGCTGTTGCTAGGCGATGTTACCGACCATTGATGAAAGTTACTAGTGACCATTGCTGATGAATGTTATTGACCGTTGCTAAGTGTTCTTATTGACAGTTCTTAAGGGTTGATATTGACCGTTGATAGGAAGCTGTATTGATTGTTGCTAAGGTCTGTTATTGACTGTTGCTGAAGGTTGTTATTGACTGTTGCTGTGGGTTGTTATTTACTGTTTCGAGGGAGTTGTAATGATTGTAGCTAAGGGTTGCCATTTACCGTTGCTAGGGAATGTTAATGGCCATCGCTAAAGGTTATCAGTGATCATTTCTGATTGATGTTATTGACCGTTGCTAAAGGTTGTTATTGACAATTCCTAAGGGTTGATTTTGACCGTTGCTAGAAAGCTGTATTAATTGTTGCTAAGGTTTGTTATTGACTGTTGCTGACGGTTATTTACTGTTTCTAGGGAGTTGTATTGATTGCAGCTAAGGGTTGCCATTAACCGTTGCTAGGGGATGTTACTGGCCATCGCTAAAGGTTATTAGTGACCATATTTGATGGATGTTATTGACCGTTGCTGAGGGTTGTTATTGACAGTTCCTAAAGGTTGATATTGACTGCTGCTAGATAGCTGTATTGATTGCTGCTAAGGTTTGTTATTGACTGTTGCTAAGGGTTGTTATTTACTCTTTCTAGCAAGTTGTATTGATCGTGGCTGAGAGTTGCTATTAACCGTTGCTAGGGGATGTTACTGACCATTGCTGAAAGTTATTAGTGACTATTGCTGATGGATGTTATTGACCTTTGCTAAAGGTTGTTATTGACATTTCCTAAAGGTTGATATTGACTGTTGCTAGGAAGCTGTGTTGATTGATGCTAAGGTTGGTTATTGACTGTTTCTGAGGGTTGTTATTTACTGCTTCTAGGGAGTTGTATTGATCGTAGTGAAGGGTTGTTATTGACAGTTCCTGAAGGTTGATATTGACCGTTGCTAGGAAGCTGTATTGATTGTTGCTAAGGTTGGTTATTGACTGTTGCTAAGGGTTTGTTATTCACTGTTTCTAGGCAGATGTATTGATCGTAGCTAAGGGTTGCTTATAACCGTTGTTAGGGGATGTTACTGACCAACGTTAAAGGTTATTAGTGACCATTGCTGATGGATGTTATTGACTGTTGCTAAGAGTTGTTATTTACAGTTCCTAAGGGTTGATATTGACCGTTGCTAGGAAGCTGTATTGATTGATGCTAAGGTTGGTTATTGACTGTTGCTATGGTTTGTTATTTACTGCTTCTAGGGAGTTGTATTGATCGTAGCTAAGGGTTGTTATTGACAGTTCCTAAGGGTTGATATTGACCGTTGCTAGGAAGCTGCATTGATTGTTGCTAAGGTTTGATATTGACTATTGCTAAGGGTTATTATTGACCATTCCTTGGATGTTATTGAGCGCTGCTAGGGAGTTGTATTGATCGTTGCTAAGATTTGTTGTTGACTGTTGCTTAGGACTGTTATTGACTGTTTCTAGGGAGTTGTATTGATCGTAGCTAAGGGTTATTATTAACCGTTTCTGGGGAATATTACTGAACATCGCTAAAAGTTTTTAGTGACCATTCCTAATGGAAGTTTTGAACGTTGCTAAGGATTGTTATTTATTGCTACTAGTGGACGTTATTGACCGTTGCTAGGAAATTGTAATGATCGTTGTTAAAGATTGTAATTGACTGTCGCTAAGGTTTGTTATTGACCGTTTCTAGAAAGTTCTATTGATCGTTGCTAATGTTTGATATTAACTGTTGCCTTCAGACGTTACTGACCATTGCTGAAGGTTGTTAGTGAACCTTGCCAATGTATGTAATTGACCGTTTCTAAGGGTTCTTATTGGCCATTCTTAACGATTGTTATTGACCGCTGCTAGGAAGTTCTATTGATCGTTGCTAGGGGACGTTACTGACCATCGCTAAGGGTTTTTAGTGACCATTGCTAATGAATGTTGTTGACCGTTGCTAAGGGTTGTTATTGACAGTTTCTGAGGGTTTTATTGACCGTTGCTACGGGTTCTTATTGGCCATTCTTAAGTATTGTTATTGACCGTTGCTGGGGAGTTCTATTGATCGTAGCTGAGGGTTGTTATTAACCGTTGCCTGGGGATTTAATAGCCCATTGCTAAGAGTTCTTATCGACCGTTTCTAGGAAGTTCTATCGATCGTTGCTAAGGGTTGTTATCAACAGTTGCCTGTGGACATTACTGTTGTTGCTAAAGGTTGTTAGTAACCATTGCTAATGGATGTTATTGACCGCTGCTAGAAAGTTGAATTGAGCGTTGCTGAGGTTTGTTATTGAATGTTGCTAAGGGTTGTTATGGACCGTTTCAAGGAAGTTCTATTGATCGTTGCTAAGGGTTACTATTAATCGTTGCTTGGAGGTGTTACTGACCATTACTTTGGTTGTTAGTGATCATTGCTAATGGATGTAATTGATCGTTGCTGATGGTTGTTATTGACCGTTTCTTGGAAGTTCTATTGATCGTTGCTAAGGGATAGTCGTTAACCGTTACTAGAGAATGTTACTGACCATCGCTAAGGATTCATAATGATCATTGGCACTGGATGTTATTGACCGTTGCTAAAAGTTTTTAGTGACAATTGGTAATAGATGTTATTGACCGTTGCTAAGTATTGTTATTGACTACTGCCGATGGATGTTGTTAACCGTTGCTGGGAAGGTGTATTGATTGTTGCTAAGGGTTGTGATTGCCTGTTGCTGAGAAATGTTACAGACTATCGCTAAGGGTTGTTAGTGACCATTGCTAATGAATGTTATCGACCGTTACTAAGAGTTTTTATTGACCGCTGCTAGTAAATTGTATTGACATGTTGCTAAGGCTCGTTATTGGCTGTTGCTATGAATTGTTATTGACTGTTTCTAGGGAGTTGTATTGATCGTTGATAAGGGTTTTTATTAACCGTTGCTTGTGGATGTTACTGACTGTTGCTCGAGGTTGTTAATGACTGTTGCTAAGAGCCATTATTGACAGTTCCTAAGGGCTGATATTGACCGTTTCTAGGCAGTTGTATTGTTTGTTGCTGATGTTTGTTATTGAGTGTTGCTAAGGGTCGTTATTAACCGTTGCTATGGGGTGTTACTGATCATTTCTAAAGGTTGTTAGTAACAATTGCAAATGAACCTTCTTGACCGTTGCTGATGGTTGTTATTGACCGTTCCTAAGAGTTGTTATTGACCACTGATAGGGAGTTGTATTGATCGTTGCTAAGGGTTTTTATTAACCGTTGATAGTGGATGTTACTAACTGTTGCTAAAGGTTGTTAATGACCGTTGCTAAGTGTTGTTATTGATCGTTTCTGGGGAGTTATATTGATCGATCCTATGGCTTGTTATTGATCGTTGCTAAGGCTTGTTATTGATCATTGCTAGATAGTTGTGCTGGTCGTTACTCAGGGTTGTTATTCGTTGTTATTTGTTATTATATCGACTTGATAACGACTTAATAATCAATAATACCCCGAAGTAAATTTATTTTCCTATATCCAATATCTATAGAGTTTTGGAATAAAAATGGAATACATAAAGTTTCTCGTTTATGGTCCATGTGGCGTTCAATAAGCTATGCATTGATATAATTAGGCTGAAGGTTTAAGAACATTGAAGAAATGAGTTCTTTCAAGATCGTTCTAAGCAGATCATGGAAAGTGGAAACGGGATTTCCCATCCTGTATCGCCTTACTTGTTTAAACGTTTCTTTGCGAAAAAAGGTAACACTGTGACTCTGCTTTTCACAACTATTTCTCCCGAAGGAGCTTATAAAAAAGATGGGATGAAAGAGATTACGTTTATCCGTATAGATGCACTTACACGTTTTCCTTTTCTATCTCACGCTTACAAGAAATTGTATAGGTCTTATTACATTTTATCGTTTACCTAATGCAGAGAAACGAAGCGCGGGTCTTGAAACAATCTAGGTGAGATTATATTGTTAGATCCTAGATTATCTTACTACTGGAAAAGTCAAGTTTTGAATTACGTTCGATATTAATTAGCAAATCATATTTCGCTCATTATTCTTCATATTTATGTTTGTTTCTATGAAAATTGAAGAAAATTATGTATGAAAGCAGTCTAAGGAAGGATCTAAAAATTGAGGTGTATTTCTATTTGTGGAGCAGATACAGGAATTGAGGCCGCGATCAATCAGAAAAGTCTTGAAGATTACGCTTGGTATGATAAATTACACTCCCTCGCGTGTTAACCACATATCTTTCAAATAAGACGTTACTTATGTGACAGCTGCAGTATTCTCACATTTTAAGTAGTTTACTTTCATTTCATATTTCACCACTACCATTAGCATTTGAGTAATTATTTAAGGAATATCATGAATAATAATAATCTACAAGCGTACGCTCTAATAAATTCCGTTCGCAGCATGAAGTTGGTTCGCAGAGATGCTTTTGTTTTTCAATTCCTGTTTTTTGAATAGGTTAATTTTTTCAAGCTTAGAAACACATAAGTGTAACCGAAATGATGTTTTATTAAATAATACATGAAATAATAATCTTCAAGTGTACGCAGCCAATACATTCCGTTCGCATCTCATACATTTCGTACGCAACATGTAGTTTTCTCGCAGAGAAGCTTTTGTTTTTTCATTCTTTTTTTTTTCATTGGATCATCTTTTTAGAGTTTAGGAACACATACGTGTAAGATGAAATAATGTTCAATTGATAATATATGAAATTCTTTGATGCGAATTTCAAAAATCTTAAAAAATGGACAAGAAAATGAAATTAATAATTGGAAACTAATATTTTTGAAATTAACATATTTTACATTTTACTTATTACGTTCCTTCAATTTTCTGTTTTAGTCATTAAGCTTTTTATTTTTTCATGCTTAAAATACTTGGAATAAAGGAGAAGGAGAAGACTTCAATCCTTTTGTCTTCTGATATTAGTTTCAGTAAAAATAATTAAATTGATAAAATCTATTACAATCACTTTTTTTCTTTAAGCATAAGTGAAGTATTTAATCTTCTCTGTTTATTAAATAAGGAAGTCAGTATGATTTTAAATATCATATGAATTGAAAATTTGAAATTAAGCAATTTTGAATTGAAAACTTCCAAATAAATCCCAATTCCAAGCCTTCGGTACTAAACAACTTGTGATTGAGGAATACTTAAAATTGTACATTCTCAAAGTCTTGGAAGCTATATAAATGAAAAAATTTATTCTTAGGCTCACCAATTTAAATCATGTCAGTGATAAGCATCATAAATGAAAATTGATCACTTTTACAACTTAGAAGTGCAGCGTTTCTAAATTTGGAGCATTTATTATTGACAACATGCAAAATCGGAACATTTAAGGATAAGTATTTTCCAATTATTTTTAAATTAAAAACTTGAATTTCAAAACGACAAAACTGAAATATCATTTTAAATTTGCGACAAAATGTCAAAATTTAAAACAGCAGAAGGGAAAATTTCAAAATGACTAGTTTAATGTTACTAAATATTCGAAATTCAACTTTCAAACTTACATAATTCAGAGTTATGGAATATAAATTGAAAGCGTGCTTTTCAGTTCGAATGAACATTTAAAATTAAGAAATTCTAAGTGACAAAACGTCAAATAATTTAATTAATCCCAATTCAAATCTTCCGATAATAAACAACTGAAATAATGTTTTCAATTTGCGACACAATATCAAAAATGACAGTTCTGGAATGAGACATTCAAGATTACTAATTTAATACTGATGCATATTTGAAATATAACTATTTCACTATTTCACACTATACCGAATATTTTGAAGGTAGCTTTCTAATTTTCGAAGCCCCCTTCCAAATAAACCTGTGAAAAAATAAAAAATTGTTGTCTTGAAAATCATTTTGGATTTGTTAATGTTCTAAATTGAACATTTCAAACTCAGTGTCTTTCAAATTATTGTTTTTTAAAGCGATTAAACCCTACAATTCAACATTTGAATTATAGTAATCTTGTTTTATATTTGTTTATTATTGATTGGTAACGCAATTATTCCCGCGCGCTGGAGCGCGCGTATATTATTGCTAGTTAAATAATAAAGTGACTAAGTCAAAATTGTTGAAATCATTTCATCGAACAAACGTATTTGAATATACGGTTTCATCTCCTCCATTTGTTTATACCCTCTTCCTTTCACGGGCTTGAGATTCTCTACAGAACCATTACACTCAACTCTTGAGTTAGTGCGGGTCGCAGACATTGCTTACATTGACCGTGAGACTCTTCCGAGAATTTCTACGACAAAAACAGTCGGGGCCATATGGACCATTTCCAGTAGAAACACATAATATTAATTCCCTGTATTTTATTCAAATGTAGATTTTTGTTGTCATGAAGGATGGACCCTTTTTAGTAATGAAAATTAAGTAATAAAAAGAGAGTTTTCGGCGTGTATATAAAAATAAATGCAAAATATGTATGCGAGTTTGCGAGCTGCCCGTTTTGTCACTACGTTATTGCGTGATTGCCTCAAGGTCACCGCGCGTTTTCTCCTGTCCCCCGGATTCCCTTGTCATAAAGTGTAAACTGGCAACCTTGCCCTTGGCTTCCGCTTCTCCTTACAACTATCAATCAAAGATGGTTCTCTCTCTCTCAACGCTTCCAGCATTTTCATTCATTTTTCACCCTGACCATTCCCATTCAAAATTCACTTTATTCTTTCTTCCATGCTCTACCCTCTACTTTCATAACCTATACACCTCTTTCACACACGCAATCATGATTCCTGCTTATACCTACATACTCTACACAAATTCTCATCTTCATTCATCCAATACCTACATGCTCTTACCCCCTCTCCTATTTTGAATTTCACCACTCTGTTCCACTTGCTCTGCTTTTTATCTTTATCAGGTATTCCGGTTCCTTACTTCCCCTTCACCACCATACACCAGCTGTTGTAACTTGACTCTCATATTTTTTACCATCTTTCTTCTCCTTGCCTTACCTTTATCTCTTCCTCTATTCTCTGCCATTCTCCACCCCTCAATTGCATACCACATTCAACCCTAATTTCGTATTTCTCTTCCTGGAATTTTGAATGTTCCGTGTTACCCCTCCTCTCTTCATTCATAATTTTTCGTGCACACGCTTGAGCAATTTTGCTTCCGTTCCCCCTTCTTAGTTTTTCATCAAAATAATGATCTTCTCAGTTGCCTGACCACCATTTTCTCTCGTCCTATTTCTTCCCTCAGCAGATAAACCTGGGCAGCTCCAATTCACCCCCATGACCCATCTTAAAAATCTCTCGCGCAAACTTTCCACTCTTTTATGCTCTTTCCATCCCCAAATTTCCACTCCATAATTTTGTACTGCCCACACCAACATGCTGAACATACACACTCCCATCCTCAAGTCGTCCTCAAACATTCTCTTTCCTATACCCCGCACTTGTCCCATCACTTTTCTCGTACATTCCAATCTCATTCTCACTTGCAGCTCTTTTCCTTCTACTGTCTCAAACTAAAATCCTAAATTCCTCCACCAACTCCCACACCTCGCAATTTATTTTTCATTCATTCTCTACTCTACGCTTTCATTATCTGAAACACATGATTTAAGCCTTAGTCACGTTCACCGTTAAATTCTTTTCTCTTACATACTCTTCGAATGCTTTCACCATCAGACTGATCCCTCTTTCATCATCCGCTACTAGAATTACATCATCTGAGTATGCTAGTAAATAAAGTTTGCCTATTCCCAATATTGTTTCCCTTTTCCCTTCCTCTCCATCTTCTCCATGAGTCTGCTAATAGGATACTAAACGGAAGGGGGCTCAATAGACACCATAGCCGAAGTCCCCTTCCTGTCCAGAATTCTTCTCCTTTCTCTTCTCTTATCTTCACCCTTATCTCAGTCTCCACAAATATCTCGTTTATCCTCTCTATGAATCCTTCATCAACTTTTTTCTCTATCATGGACTTCCACAGCACCCTCCTATTCTCGGAGTCAAGTCGACGCCTCCATTCTATACTGCTCCACGTCGCGTTTAGGCAGTGTACAGCTCTCCGTCGCATTTGCTCGCTACGATATAGCTCTACAGAACTTGGAGCTATACAGCGTCCAAACGCGACGGAGAGCTGTACACCGCCCAAACACGACGTGGAGCAGTATGGAATGGAGGAGTCGAAGTGCTGCTCCAAAATCCACAAACATTGTAACTAATTTTCTTTTTTTTTGCCCCAAGTTCCTAATGACTAAAAAATTGAGCATGTAAATATTGACTGTGGTCCCCATCTCTTTGCTAAAACCTGTCTGGTTGTGTGGCGTGCTTCACTCTTCTTCCTCCTGTTTTTCCAGCCTCTTACTGAGCACTTCCGCATGAAATTTATATCCTATTGACATGAGTATGATACCTCTATGTTTGTCTACCTTTTTTTCCTTTTCTTTCTTGATCATCGGCACTACTATCTATCTCTTCCATCCCTACAGCCACCCTGCTCCTCTCTAAACCTTATTGCGAACCCTTTACATTTCTTCTGTCACCCCTCCTCCTCCATAGTTTAGTGCTTCATTCTCCAAGTCATCCTCACCTGTTGCCCTGTTTCTTTCCAGCTTTGCAACTGCCTTATTTACTTTTTCCATGTACCTTCCCTCCACCCTCTGTCTTCTTTCACCTAACATTCTTTCGTGATCTCTTTTTCTCCTATTAAGGTCCCTTTTCTACATTTACCCTTTTCTCCATTTTCTTACACTCTCCTTAATAATGTCTTTACTTTTCCTACATTCATCGTTCCGCCAATCTCTCCTTCCCCTCTTCTCTATTTTCTTTCGGTCTCATTTACTTCCTCACCTCATCAATAACTCTTTTAACTTTCTCCAACAGCGTGTCTACTCCTTCCTCTTTCAAACTCGCTACCTTCCATTCTTTTATTTTTTTTTAAATCAAGAGCGGTGTCAGAGAATAGATCGCTTTTCTGAAAAGTACATTTAAAAATTTTGTCTGTTATTCCCACGCACGTATTTTTCAAAATGTTTCAGTGTTCTCAAACATTTTTTATGTGTTGTGAGCATTCCCTTTACTGAAAATAAATCTTACGTTAAGTATCTTACTTGTTATATTTTATCTTATGCAAAACATAAGGTTTCCAAAGACCATAGACTTGAAAGAGAACAGTTTCCCAAACTATGCAGAAAAACATTTTTGAAAACTTTGTTGATTACCACGTTAACGGTTTCAAATTTCTAATGGAGTATTCATTTTAAAAGCAATCGACAACGAGCGGTGTTAGAGAATAGATCATTTTTCTGAAAAGTAGATTTGAAAATTCTATCTGTTATTTCCAGGATCGAATTTTCCAAAAATTTACAGCGTTCTCGAACATTTTTTGTAAGTAGTGGGCATTTTCTTTACTGAAAATGCATTCTACAATAAATATTTTACTTGTAATATTTTATCTTATGCAAAACATAAGGTTTTCAAGTGTCTTAGACTTGAAAGAAGATTTGGAAATTTATGCAGAGTTTTGACAGAATTTATGAAAAGTTCTTGAAATTGTAGAAGTGTTTGGAAATTCATAAAAGTTCTAAGAATTGATTTTTCAGAAGGAAACTTTAGGTAAGATTATGAGCTTGTTAAGTTTTTAACTACAGTTGAGCATTCTTGTCACATTTTGGAGCATTAAATAGTCTTCTTACATTTTAGAGACCAAACTGCAGGAGACTGGTGCCCTCCTCAGTGTACAACACAAACTGATCATAACTCCTCTGGTTCTGGCTTGGTTTTCATACTTTCTTTTGCATGACCGAAGTTTAGTAGGACTGACGTTATGAATGGACACTCCACCTTATAACGATTCAGCTGTTCAATTCGGAAATGCTTTTATACTTATGGAATACATTTCACGCATCAAGTTGTAGTTGAGTGTATACTTTTAACAATGAATAATACGAATAATCATGTAGCCTTAGATAGGACTGATACTTCTACTGACGAAATGCATGTCCTCGGAAAAGTTTCAGGCGATGAATGGAGATTGGGTGTTTGGAATGCTAGAGGTGTAAATGACCTTAAGGGAAAAAGTTGCAGGATGAAATGCGCGTAAGGAAGCTAGATATTTTGTGTGTAACGGAAACAAAGAAAAATGGATCTCAAGTAAGAAACATAGAGAACGGACTCGAACTTTGGTCAGAAGTAGATAATGAATCACATGATACCCAAAAAGTCGGTCTGATTATGAATGAGAGGGCAAAACAACATGTCAAAATGTATGAATGTATATCCTCGATTACTATGGGTTAGAATGGAAGTGGGATTCAGAAGACTATTTATTATAGCGTGCTACGTTCCAGTTGATGGTGACAAGAGGGATGTAAAAGGTACGTTCTGGGACTCGTTAAATGATATATTAGGGACTTGCGATCCTGGCGGATAAATTGATTAGCTTATGCTTAGAAAAAGGCTTCTTTATTAGGAACACTTGGTTCAGACATAAAAAGATCCACATGCATACTTGGTGCAGAAGCGAAAGTCACCGGTTAATTGACTTTGTTGTAGCGGATGACAGACTGAGAGGGCTTGTAAGGGATACAAGGGTTATGAAAGGCTCTGAATGCGGAACGGATCACTACCTCTTAGTATCAAAAATGAGTCTAGGTCGAAGGTGGAGAGAAGAAGAACTGATAATGAGCCGAAGCAGACGCGAGTTAGAATAGAGAATTTGCAGAAACCAGAAGTACAACTAGAATATCGTAAAAAGCTGAATAAATATTTAGAACATTATAAAGAAAACTGGAAGACTGAATTGAGCAATAAACATGTAGAGGGTGCATGGATAATACTACGGGATAGCATCTTCAAGAGTGCATTTGAAGTGTGCGGTACTGCGGCTGTGGGAAGAAAGGCTGGAGATGCTTGATGGAATGATGAAATTCGCGTGGCTGTCAACGACATAAAGCAAGCGTACTTGAGAATATTAAAGAGGAAAGGTTTTAGCGATGAGGAAAGCACTAGGCAAGAAAATAATTATAGGGATAAGAACGGAAGAGCCAAGATACTAGGCAAAGATAGAAAGGATAAAATCGAAGCGGAAGAAGATTAAAAAATGCAGAATGACTTTGAAGGAAACAAGAAATCATTTTGGAAACGGGTCAAGAAGACTAGGAAAGGAAGGTCTAGCACTGAGGTAGTCGGAATCAAGAATGCTGATGATGAAATGGTATGGGATTCGGACAAAGTGAAAGACAGTATGAGAGATTTTTTCAAGAAATTCTATGGAGGTCAAGCTGGGAAGCATAACAACCTTCCCATTGAAAAGAATACGTTAGACAATTCCGTTATGGGTAGCGGGAGAAGGATCAATATCGAAAACATTATGTCCGTGATTAAGGAGCTATAGGAGCTATAATGGTAAGGCTGCTGGTATGGATGGTATCACCGCTGAAATGCTGAAGAGCGGTGAAGGATATTTGTTTGCATGACTAAGCGAATTTATTAATATGTGTGCTGTGCATGGTAAAGTTCCAAATGATTGGAAAAAGGCGATTATCGTCCCAATCTACAAGGGAAAGGGTGATAAGGGCGACTGTGCTAATTATAGAGCGATTAGCCTACTAAGTACCGTGGGCAAAATATTTACCGAAATACTGATTGAGAAGGTCATAGGAATAACTAAAGGAAGGATCTGGGAAGTTCAATGAGGATTTATGCCAGGAAAATCATGTGCGGATCAGATAATTAGCTTGAGACAGATCATCGAAAAGAATTTGAGAGTAAACAAAAGAGTTTTCTGTGCATTTGTTGATCTGGAAAAAGCTTTCGATATAGTGAATAGATCTAAGCTTTGCGAAGTCCTGAAAGAGTATGGAGTGAGTAGTTCGCTTCTAAGAGCAATAAAAGCAATATATAATGGTAGTCAAGCGAGGGTAAGAGTGAGTGGACAACTGAGCGTTAGGTCTGATATTGAGCAGGGCGTTAGGCAAGGCTGCGTTATGTCCTCCTGAATGTTCAATATATACATGGACGAATGTCTAAGAATGGCTCTCTTAGACGAAGGAGGTGTTGATCTCGGGACAGTGAAAGTACGCGGACTGGTGTTTGCAGATGATAAGATTGGTACAGCGGAATCAGCCGACGATTTGCAGAGAATGATGAGCAGACTGGATACCAGCATGAAGAGTATGGATCTTGTCCTTGATCCCCGGTAGTACAACGAGACTAGAACCTCAAGAGTTACGCTCACCCCAAAAGGGATTTAGCTTAATGGTATAATAAAATAATCGTAACTTTTCTTCCCCCCAGCTGCCCATTCATAATTTTTTTCCCTTTTCTTTCTTCCTCCCCCTACCGCATTTTGGGTCTCCACATCTCTATGTCGCTATCACCAGAAAGTGCTCGGAGCCTGTCTCATAATATATGATCTAGTCTTGATACAAAATGTGAATAGCTTTCTAGATTGCAATCTTCTTAAGACGAACATCATTGGTCAAGTATTTTAAAGCAAATTCTGTAAGAGCAGACTATCAGTGTATAAACAAATCAAAGACGATTGTCAATTCATGAATACCCATAGTACTTGAACTCAATTTTCTTAAAACGTATTTTCCGCTTAGTTCCAGTTCGTTTTGACGCAGCCATCGAATTCTAAAGTCGCTGAAAGAGCTTTCAAAATAATCGGATTTTCTATTGTGGCTCTTAAAATCTCATTATAATGACAATAAAATACGTTCGGCTTTTGTGTGCCTTTATATTTTGTATTGATATTAGTTCATAAGACTCTAAGCTAATAAGTTTTCATTTTCATTAAATAATAAATATTTTTAATAAATAAAGAAGACAAGCTCATGAAACAGAATCTTATGAATGAAAATGTAGTGATTCAGAAGATCCAATTCTCTTATATGTGAAAGTATGGAAGCATGAAAATTTGTTTGGTAACTTTGAGAATGTTCTCGAATTATTGAAAATCTTCCTTAGGCTCTTTATTTTTAAGTCTGGTATTTGGCATATTTATATTGAAAATGCAAATTTGATTTGAAAATTAATTAATTTTAACGGCTGTGAGTTTAAAATTACTTATTTCTGAAAGTTTACTATATTATATTGTTAATATTGAAAGGCTACCAATTTCCAGTATAATTTCTTGACATAGAAAATATTAAATTTCGATTACTACTTTTTTAACTATTAAGTAATGTATATGCCTGGATTAAGTTCAACTCAAAAGTGCTTTCACATCCAGTTTCCCTTGTGTGCGTATTTTGGAGATGCCCTTCGATTATTTTCAGCTAAGGAAGAACAAAATCGTACGACGCATTTTTGAAAAAATATTTTTTTCTTTTTTTGGCGATTAAAATATTATTTTTCTCGAAATCGATAAAAGCATGAATAGTAGTTTATGGCTCAAAATTTGTCTGCGTCTTGAAATATATAAAATTATACCCTCACCAGATTTTCATATTGTGCATTTAGGGAATTTTTTTCCATAAAATAGAAGAAATCGATAAAAATCGATTAAAATAGCACCTATTTTATCGAACTACAACCATTTATTTTCAAAAGAATTTGTTTTTACTTCATTAATAATGTAAAGAACATGTCCAGAGATGCTTTCCAGGTCAGGAATATCAGAACGATGGCCTATTACATCGATTTTGATAAAAGTTGGTGAGGTTTTAGTTCTGTATGAGTAATATGTTGCGGCTAAAGGATTTTTGAAAATTCCCCAAATTCTGAGAGTTACACTGTTTTGAAATTTGAGGTGAACTTTTCTTCAAATTGTAATATTCCCAACACTCTCTTTCGGATTCTAATAAAACTTATAGCTGTGTTGTAAAACAAAATTCTGTTTTATATACGAAAGATAATTTTTTTTCAATTTTCCCTAAAAACGTCAGAAAAATTTTTTTTGATTCGATTTTTGATGGAATACGTATATATTTTTTTAATTTATTTTAGAGCTCCTTGTTCTTTCATCTTTAATTTAGGAAGAAATCGATAGAAATTCATCTGGTTCGCGAGTTATGAATATTCAAAGCTGATTAAATTCTGCAGAGACCCCTGGAGGCGGATTTCTTATTTTTGCTTTCACAAAAAACTGTGTAAAGAAGAAAAAGAAATGCCGCAATTTTACAACTGATTTTGTTATAAGTAAAAATTTGTAATATACATTTTATTTATAATAATATAAATTGTTGATTTATGGCATTTATTATTTATGGCTAAAATTTACATAACGTATTGCAGTAATTTCAGGTAAGAAAGATTTTTTCCCCGTATGAAAATGTCAGAATCTAAATATTTGTTTATAAATTTTGTCTCCAACAATATAAATAATTTATTCACAGATTTACCATTTCTAGATAATTCTAAGATATCGAATCGCAACAATTATAGCCGAGAAAGATTTGTTTTCTGTGCACAAATCTCAGATTTGTGTAATTAAATATCAAATTTGTTTATAACAACTAGAATGACCATAAAAATTATTATTTATGTTCTTTGATAGCATATGCATTTATTTAGATCAATTTAAAGTTTATAAAATGTATTTTTTTCAAGTTAAAAAATGATCCTGTTGAAAATACCTTTTTTTCACTTTTGCTTCTTTATTCTTCTTCATCGTGAATTCCTATTTTTAATTCTGAAGAGATTGAAATTTAGAAGCATTCTAAACAGAAAGACAAATATTTTGTTTAATTCTCTCAAAAATCAACCCATTAAAATGTTAAACTATTAAATATATTATTAAACAGAAAGACTGTTCTAGAATGTCAAAGAGTAAACCGTACTCATGTTGGTAATAAATATTTGAGATGTGACTTCACGATGATAGAAATTATTTTAGCACAGCCAGAACATTCAAATTATTTCTCAACTAATTATCTGTTTCTTCAGTTTCAGAGATAAAAACAAATTTTTCTACGCTTTGGAGCTCAGGAAGCCTGCATATCTCATTGAGCATGTTCTTTACATCAAGACTGAACTAAAAACAAATATTTTAATGGATAAAATGTCGTAGCTTGTTAAAATAAATGCTATTTTAGTTGTTTTCTCTGTTTTCGTTCTGGAATTTTTTTTGAATATACAGGATAAACCTAATGGGAAAACCGTGGTTTTCGAGAAAAATGAGATTTTTAATCGTTGCTAGGAAACAAACACGTCATTTTTATCATACCTCGATATTTTTGAATTGAAATATGAAATGCATAATAAGACAAAATTTTTTTATTCCATAGAATCTATCATGTAGAATGAAAGAAATGAAAAGAAAAGCAATAATCATATTTTTGATAATTGATGAAAATTGATATTTAAACTTTAGAATTAATATATAACATTTTTGTACAATATATAGAGTATAGACAATAAAAACATTGCATTTTTGTTCAAAAATACCAATTTCCAAAAGAAGCACACTCACAAAATTTCAAGTTGTTCAAAATTGTTAGTTTAATTTTTGAAGTCAAATGATTTTTGCTTGAAATAATATTCCCGGTGAATATTTGTATTTTTTTGTAGTCATATAATTTTTGTTTGAAATAACTGAAGTTATTCAATCTCGTAAATTTCATTATTTTTAACAAAAATTGTTGGATTCAAATCTTATGATTTTTGTTCAAAAATACATACCTATTGCAGGTGAAACGCACCAACATAACCTAAATTTGTTGCAAAATTGTAAATCTTCTTCGAAATATAATGATTTTTATTCAAAATGATAGATTTTCTGTGCAAAGCGTTGATGTTACCTGAAACTATTCGAAAATTGCAAATCTTGTTCAAACTACAATGATTTTTTTTTCGAGAAACCAATTTTTGGTTTAAAACGCTAACGCAACCTAAAGCTTTTCAAAAATTATGAATATTCTTTGAAATATAATTAGTTTTTAATAAAAATTTCAATTTCCGACAAAAAACACTAACATAACCTTAAATTATTCCAAAATTTTTAATCTTATTTGGAATCTATGTCGAAATTTCCAGTAAAAACTGCTAGCTTAACCTACGATTGTATAACAATTTTCAATCTTCACTGAAATCTAATGATTTTCTATCAGAAATACAAATTCATGGTGTAAAACGCCAACATAACCTAAAATTGTTGAAAGTTGTGAATCATCATTGGAATATATATTTTTAAAATTAAAAATAAAAATTTCTGACGAAATACACTAATGTACGAGGGGCAAGTAAAAAGTAAGGTTCCCAACGCTGTAGCTCCGCCGCGCGTGTTGCTAGGCGAAATCCGGCGA
>JAUMHM010083305.1:0-13430 GCA_032362435.1 Melikaiella ostensackeni
CGTCATTTGTTTTCCACATGCGAGTGTCTCGCTCACTCTTATTTGTTCACATTTACACCTCTTAATGAGCGAAAGAGACAGACAACATCTGTTCCGCCGGCCCTGTTCCTCTCTTCGTCGTTTCGCAGCTTCAACTTCTCATGAACATATAATTAGATCACTTTCTCGTCCTGTCTCCACAGTTTTTTTTCAATCGACAAATTGCGCGACTGTATTTCCAATTTGTCCCTGATGCGAAGGAATATAAGGAGATGCCCTGGTCTAACGACTCTCGGACAAGCCAACGTCTCTTTTTTTATACTACTTTCCTTTTTGCCCATCGCTCTTCATCCCTTTTATATCTTTTTTGCGTCTTTTATTGTATCTTCTTCAGTACTTCACAACTAATTTTCGATTAAAGAAAATTACAGCATCCACTACTCTATAAATCTACTTCTAAATGAAGTTTGGAACTTCATTTTCTTCGAATGAAGTCATGCGAATCTGAAGAATTTTTTAATGATTTTCAATGTTTAGGGAGTGTTTTCAGATATTAGTTTAGATTAGAGCTGAGGAAAAAATATGAGAAATTTCAGTTATCAGTTTCATCTAAATCTAAATCGGCGGAACTTACTATAGGTTAATAAATTGCTTTTGCTGCGCGCAGGCACATCAAAATTACTATATGTTCTCCAACCGATTTTTCGAGAACCTATTAAAAAACATAATACATTATCATTTAAATTTCGTCAAATAAAATTAGGAAACTTATAATTTAGTAGAAACTTTGGTCTTCACTTTGGCACTGGTTAGTGTTTCGGATCCGTAAGACTAAGCCGATTAATTATAGCACTAGAGCTAGAGTTACGGAAAATTCCGTAACTCCTTGATATCATTCTTACATACCTTGAGAATGTCACTTCCTTTTAATTCTATCAAATGCAAAATATTTCCAAAAGGTACAATTACTAAAATATCTTCATATGTTATGGTTTCAGGTTGATTATTAATATCACCTCGCACGTAAGCAGCGTTGATACAAGTAATTGCAGCTTTAGTCCAACAAGTATTATTTTCAGGTTTTCCTAAATACTAATTTTTTCAAATATTAATTTATTCACCACATGTAAGAATGTGTGAGTCTGTTTCTAGAGATACTGCATTTGCAAGAATTTCAAACATTAAAAATACTTATTATTCAATGTAATTTTTTCAGATAGGCATTCCATAATTTCCATTTCCATTTGCATCTACCATCGCATCGGTTACTACATTTCCCAGATTACACGCGCCCATTCGACAATTGTTTAATCCATAAATATAAACTTTAATTTTACCAACTGGTTTTTTATCAATTGGATTTGCATCTTCTTTCCATGGTTGTAAGACTTCTAACATCTCTGGGTCTGCATTAAAATGTTTCAACAATTTTACTACTTATTTTTTACTGCAGCAAATAGTCGATAGATTAATGTCTATAGTCAAAATCCCTCTTAAAGAAGGTCTGAAGTGTTTGGAGAGGAAAAGAAAGAGGCTAATTGAACGGAAGGCATGGATTGAGAGGAATAAAGTTGGTAGGGTAAGTATTGGCAGAGGCAGGATGTGAGTAAACGGAGAAGTCTGGATTTGAGACGATGAATTAGAAGACCTGAGTCAGGGTAGACAACAGGAAGTGAATGAAAGGGACAAGGGGGAAGGTGTTACGGGGAAGGGGGTATAAATGACAAGAGGAATTGAATTTAAGGGAGGAAGAAGAAAAAAGCAAAAAAGAGACGTGAAAGTAGCATTTTGGAATATGTCAAGGTTAAAAAACAAGGACTAAAGATTTTGGGGGGAATTCCAATAGTGGGATGTGATAATGATGAACGAAACGTAGGTGGATGAAAAGGAGAGGAATGGCATGAAAAGAATATTTCCGAAAGGAGGCGTGTGGAAGATGCAAGCAGCGAGAACGGATCACATAAAAGAGAGAAGTATGGGTGGCATGATGTCAGGGGTCAAAAAGGAAATGGTAGTAGAAGAAGAATAAAAAGAGGATATGGAAGTAATAGACGGAACAATGACAAAAAGAATAAAAGTAGGAAAAGTGGTTGTGGCTGTTGTATGCGTGTACAGGAGAAGAGAAGAAGAGGGAGGAGAATGATAAGAAAATGGACAGAGGAAAAGGAGGAAGGGTTGGCGCTGATGGAGGAGGGGCCTGAATGGATGGACCCTTAAGTAAGGGGGAGAGATGTTGGACTGAGAAAAGGAGGCCTTCGTAAGAAACTCAAAACATGGAGAAACGGATTAGGAGGGTAGGAAGCTTCTAGACTTGTTAGGAGAGACGGAATGGTTTATTTGTAACGGCAATACAAAGAAAAAGGAAGAAGGTCAAATAAAGTTCACAGGTTAGGGGGACACCGTAATAGATTAAATTCTGGCAGAAGAAAGAATGAAGTAGCTGAAGGTTAGAATGGAAGTGGGCAATGAGATAGGCTCGAAGCACTTCCTGGTGATAGTGACATTGAGACATGGAGGACCAAAGCGCGATAGGGAGAAGAAGGAAGAAGTCGAGGAAAAGAAATAGAAAATGGGCAGTTGGGAGGAAGACAAATTAAGAGAATTTAGAGAAGAAATGGAAAACGATGAGGTAGGGAGCATGAAAGAGTAAGGACTAGACACGCTGCTAGAAAAACTGAAAAGAGGGATTGATCAAGTAAAGGAGAAGGTGAGACCGAAAGGAGATGGAAAGGGAGGTAAGGAAGATTGGCGGGACGTTGAATGCTGGAAAAATAAAGACAGGATGAAGAAGAGTGTAAGAAAATGAACGAAAGGGAAAACGGAGAAATGAGAACTTAATAGGAGAAGAAGAGATCACGAGAGAATGTTGAGTGAAAAAGACAGAGGGAAAAGGAATAATACATAGAAGAGGTCGAGAAAGCGGTAGAGGAAGGTAAAGAATGGGAAGTGGTAAACAGGGAGAAAGGAGAATGGAAGGGCATAAATGAAGAAATCGGGATGGACGAGTAGTCAGAGTATTTCAAGAGACTGCTGGAGGCGCGCAAAATATGGTAAAGGGTAAAGGAAGAAAGGCGGTAGCGGGGACAAGGATAGCGAAAACGAGATTAGTAGGGAATATGTGAATGAGGCATTTGCAAGGCTGAAAAGAAACAAAGAAACAGGTGAGGATGGCTTGGAGAATGAAGTACTGAAATATGGTGAAGAATGGGTGAAAGGAGAGATGTGGAGGATTTGTAATAAGGTTTAGAGAGGCGGAGGGTGGCTGGGGAAATAGAAGAAAGGGCTGTTAGTGTGCCGTTGACTAAGAAAGGAGTGGGAAAAAGGGTAGAGGAATATAGAGGCTTCACAATCATGTCAGTGGGCTATGAAATTCCCGCGGAAGTGCTTAGGAAAAGGCTAGAAATACAGGTAGAAGAAAAAGGGAGATATAACACGCAACCAAACGGGTTTTAGGAAAGGGATGAGGGCCACAGATAACTTTTACGTGCTCGATTTTCTAGTCAATAGGAACTTGGGGCGGAAGGAAAGGGAGCTAGTTGCACTATTCGTGGATTTTAAAGCAGCATTTGACTCCCTGAACAGGAGGGTGCTATGGAAGGCTATAAAAGAGAGAGGAGCAGATAAAGGTTTGATAGAGAGGATAAGGGATATATTTCTAGACACGAAGGGGACTTAGGCAAGAGGGCCCATTGAGCCCACTTCTCTTAAGTGTCCTATCGACAGACTTGGAGGAGAAGATGAAGAGGAAAGGAAAAGGGAGGACAATATTAGGAACAGGCAAACTATATTCACTAGCCTACGCAGATGATGTAGTTTTAGTAGCGGATGATGAAAGAGAGATGAGTCTGATGATGAGAGCGTTCGAAGAGCATGTGAGAGAAAAAGATTCAACGGTGAATGTGAGTAGGACTAGAATGATGTGTTTTAGAAATAGAAAGTGTAGAGTAGAGTACGAATGGAAGATAAATAGCGAAATGATGGAGTTGGTGAAGGAGTTCTGCTACCTAGGATTTTGGTTCGAAGTAGGAGAAGGAAACGAGCTGCAGGTGAAAAAAAGGTTGGAGTGTGCGAGTAAAGTAATAGGACAAGTGTGGTGTATAGGAAGGAGAAGGTTCAAGGACGACTGAAGGATGAGAGTGTGTTGAAGCTGCCCAGGTTATAAGCTGAGGAAAGGAATGGGACGAGAGAAAATAATGGTCAGGTAACTGAAATGATTCTGGAATTTTGGAGAGAAACTAAGGAGGGGGGAGGGAAGCAAGATTGCACAAGCATGTGCCCAGGATATTATGTTCAAAGAGAGGAGGAGTAACGTGGGACGTTTGAAATGAGAGGAAGAGAGATACAAAATAAGGTTTGAATGTGGTATGCAAGTGAGGGGTAGAGAATGGCAGGGAACAGGGGAAGAAATGATGGCTAGGCAAGGAGAGGAATGATTGGAAAGAATCTCAGAGTCAAAGTACAACAGCTGGTATAGGATGGTTAAGAGGAAGGGGGAGCCGGAATACATGAAAAAGATTGAAAAGGAGAGCAAATAAAATAGAGTATGAGTTTCAGAATGGGATAGGGAAGAGCATGTAGGTATTGGATGAATGAAGTGGAGAATCTGTTTAGAGTATGTAGGTTTGAGCAGGAATCATGGTTGCATTTGTTAGAGAGGTGTACATATGTCGAGGGAAGAGGGGAGAGTATGGAAGAGAGAATAAGGTGGATTTTGAATGGGAGTGATCAGGGTGAGGAATGGATGAAGAAGCCGGAAGAGTTGAGAGAGAGACCTAGTTGCACGGGGTAGAGAAAAGCCAAAAAATGACTCCTAAAGAAGGAGAATAATGAAGGATTGTTGATAAGAAAACATGTAATGGTTCTGTAAAGACTCTCATACCCGTAAAAGAGTAAGAGAGAGTGTAAACAAAATAAAGTAAAAAGAAGTAGTAAAATACTTCTCTGCAAGAACCTTCTTGGATGGCATTATCTAACAAAATTGAATTTGTAAAAGCAGAAGCTTAAACAATTAATACTGTCCTATTATTTTCTTTTTGTTTTACAACAACAGGATATTCATCCTCAGGATTGTCAGGCTCCTTTCCTAAATATTCAAATGAATTAACAAGTAATATTTCAATTCCAAAATAAATTAAAATTAATTTTTTTATTCTAATTTAGAAAGTATAGGAACGAAGAATAAAGAAAACTGTGTGAGTGTCCTCCAACTATTATATCCACATTAGGGCATTTATCAGCTATTCTATCAACATCAAATCCACAGTAAGTGAGGGCAATAATAATTTTCACTCCTTGAGCCTGAAGTTTTTCAGTTTCGGTATTCACTGATTTCACTTCGTTGAAAAACGTTAATTTGTCTGTCGTGGCAGTCATCTAATTAAAAATGATCGAGGTTTCAAAAAGGGCTGACAACGCTTCTTTAATCCATAAAAATACCTTCATACTATATCCTTGTAAGCAAACTGCAGCTTGCATTAATGTTCCAAAATTAAATTAAAAATGTAATCCTTAGTTTTTGGTGGTTGAATTTTGATCATTTTAAAACTACTTACATCTGTAGTAGAATGAATCACACCAATTATTCCAATTTTTCTACTATCTCTAATAATGATTGTGCTGTTTTCATAAAGACCCTAGAAATGCATTTGCGATCAATTAAGATTTTCAAAACCATAATTTTATAAAGATTTAAAAATTGTATGATCAGCATTTAAAAATACGAGTTTGTCATAGTGAACACTGAACATTGGTGCCATTTATGTTTGAAACTATCAGAGGGGGATTAACTTTTTCCCAAAAAGGCACGAGACCCTCAATTCGATCGTCAAATCCATGATCACCGATAGTCTGAAAATAAGTAAAACTATTCAGTTTGTCTAAAGAATTAATGATGATATCAGGATGAATATTTTCCACCAAACTTGTTTAAACATTCTGCATAATTAATTGATTTTTTTATATGAATACAAATTTACCACAGCATCAAAAGATAGTTTATTCTCATTAACTGTTTGCTGAAAAATGGTCAATCCAATATGGCGAACTTTTTTTAAGTTTCTCAAATCTGCTTGAAAGTCTTTACTCTTGTATTTTCGGGATCGCTGATTACGAATCCGATGTCAGTTTTTCAAAATGCAAAATGGCGGATCTAACATGACGGACGAATTTTGAAAAAATTATTAGATTTTTATATTAATTGGTATTTATCATATCAATTGGTAAGTAAAATTATTCATACCTAAAAAACTATTCGTACATAAAAATTCATTGCTTCATGATTCTTTGTATATGTATTTCATATTTATATTTGTATTATTAAACAGTTTATATTATAAGCATTTGCAATTGAAAAATTTAAAGCTTCGAATTAGACTTCGAAAATGCAGGATTTTAAATTGTAGGTTTGATTTTTTAATGTTTAAAATCTTGAAGGCCTTTATTTATTATTTCTTTGAATTTGACATTTTGAAATATTGAATTTTTCAATTTAAAATTGTTATATATGTTTAATTTTTCGTAATTCTTTAATTGTTGCAGGACTTTTATGAATTTTTTTTCCTAAAGACCTAAAAAAGTTATTTATACAACAGACTGAGAGAATTGAAATGAAAAAACAATAATAAAACACATAAGTAAATGACCACTTTATATTTTGAATATTTTAGAAACAAAAGCTCCGACTTCGTTTTAAAGATTTTAAAAAGAATTAAGAGTGACCTTCTTTTTATTAATATTATTCCTAAAAACAAATTATATATAAGGATTTTATATCTTTTTTAAAAATGTAGCAAAGAGTGATCGATATCAACAGAATATATTAACCTAAAATTGAAGTACGTTATCATAAAGGAAATCGGATCCTTGTTTTCAAGCATTTATGAAAATTATTACATAACATCCGACAGAATTAATGCAATAACTCTGAACCTTGATTTTTCACAAAATCAAGTGATTAATGTTGGCTTTAACACTTATCCAACTTTAGAATTGTTCTGAGAATTTTTTCATTTTAATTAACGATCTTGATAAACACTTTTATTTAATAATTAAATATATGGCATATGATATGATAAACACTTCTTTCCAACTGTAAATTTATTGATCACATCCATTTTCATAAAATTTATCACATAATAAACAAGTTGAAAATTATTCTCGGGCTTAAAGCCATGCTATACTTACCCGATTCCTACCCTACCGACACTTTTTTGCAAAAACTCACGTCCACACGAATTGCGCTATCGAGTTGAAAATTTGAGAAATTATCAAATTATATGAAAGGCACTAAAGAATGTTTGTTTGGTCCTAAATTTCTCAAAATCCAAAGTTTTCCACAAATTTCCCAACATAATTTTTTTGTAGTTTCAGAAATTTAAAGCTATACAAATGTTTCTTAGTGCCTTTCAATTAATTTCCGAAAGTTTCAACTCGATATTTCAATTCGTATGGACGTAAGTTGTTCCGAAAAAAATGTCGGTAAAGTAGTAATCAGGCAAGTATAGCATGGCCTTAATAATTAATATAACACAAAAGAGGTGAAAATTATGTTACTATGAATACAGTACAATTATTTAAAGAACACATACTTTGAGCTAGAAATCTTAAATATAGGAAACTTAAATTCTTATAAATAGGTTTAAAATATTCTTTAGATTTTCAACATCACTCAAACAATTACTTTACAATTATAATAAATTATTTAATATAGGAAAATAAATATGCTCTTTACACAATATACAACCCCTTACGAAAAAATACGACAGGAAAGTAATAACGGGAGTGTTATTTTTTACTGAATTTTTTTAAACCACAGCGAAAACGAAAAGAAAAAACTGACATGCTTCCTGTAATTTTTTTAGTAAGGGCCGACAACAGGAAACTCAGTGCTTACTCCTAACTATTACTAATTTATTTTTGAGAAGTAAGAAAAATAATAAATTTCTTTACACAAAATTAAGGATTTTTCAGTGAATTGGTATAAACTATCTAATATTACATTGAAAGGTCAAAGCTTGTTTAAAAGAAAAATCGTACCAAAAAGATCAATTATTACAATTTCCTTATCAAAATTATGATATCAACTGTCTAATCATAGTTCAATTATTTTCTATTCCATGTGCCAAGTAAAGTAACCCTTCCTTCAGTACCATACGTAATTGGACTTTTCTTCTTTATGAAATCGACTAGAACATTTCTATCCAGTGGACCTGGTTCGTAATGACGATGATTTTTTTGGATAATAGTGTGATTATCGCCCCCATTTAATAAAAAGCTGGATACCACAACTTTGTACCATTTCTCTGGTACCAAATTATCATATTTTGAATGTTTACAAGCTTGACATCTGAATAAAAAATTATATTAGTTAAAATAGGCAATAATATTAAAGATAATAAAAAGTAATAATTTGTTTTAATTCCAATATATTTTGAACGAAATCAGGATCTTGGAAAATTTAATTTTTGATGCATGTTGAATTGATGTTTTTCAACTTCAACTGATGTTGATTTGCATATAGTTAATTTATAATTTGAAATTAATTTTCAATTTTTTATTTAAACAATATTCATCATTTATTCTGACCTGACTTGTACGTCGATGACTCTTGAACTATCTGGATTGGATAGGTTGTAAGTAACTTTGAGTCCAGACCATTGGAGAAAACTCTTTCCCAAAAATTTATTGGGATAGTAACTCTCAAGAACTGCCTTTTCAAGTGTCTGTAAAAATTTATTAGTGAGATACTATAAAAATGTAAAAATAATTAATATAGTTTCCTATTTTTAATTGTCTGACTGGAATGAAGAATTTCATTTTTTATTCGTAACCTGTCGTTGTTGATCAAAATTTAAATATAGCGTCCAATTAATGGCTTTCAATTTAATTATTATTCATAATTGAAGGAAAAAAGCTATTTGGTTTATAACACTTCTACTATCATTCATTTCTGAATAATACTTTATAAAACGTTGAACTCTTTCATAATAAATACAAATCAATTTTGTAAATCCATGATCTATAAATAAACTTATATTTCAAAACGACGTATGATAAATAATTGTAATTTACACATAAGCTCACATTAAATTATAATAAAACATATACCTCGACAATATCGCTTCCTTTCAATTCTATCAAATCGTAAGTAAGTCCAAGAGGTGCCATTACAACAATATCCTCATAAGTAATATCACCAGGATTATTGCTGATATCACTTTGAATTCCGCCTGGATTCATGAGAGAAATTGCTGCACGAGTCCAATAACTTTCGTTATTATTTTTCCCTACGTACTAAAATTATATAAATATATGAATAACCTATTATTTACAGACACAAGATTATTACAATGTAAATTTCATAGTAAAAACTATTATTCCCAGAAATAATATTTCTAATATACTTAGTAAGATCAAAACA
The DNA here is from genome assembly GCA_032362435.1 of Melikaiella ostensackeni. Lineage (NCBI taxonomy): Eukaryota > Metazoa > Arthropoda > Insecta > Hymenoptera > Cynipidae > Melikaiella > Melikaiella ostensackeni. The sequence continues at coordinate 9,398 of JAUMHM010083305.1, forward strand.
TTAAATTTTCACTCACATAATCTACCATCGCATCGGATACCATATTTCCCAAATTGCATTCGCCTTGTCGACAAAAGCTTTTTCCTTTAAGATAAACTTTAGTTGTGCCAATTTTGATTTTACCAACCTTATCTGCTTCTTCCTTCCAAGGCTTGAGAGCTTTCAAAATTTCTGGATCTGGATTATAAACATTTTAGAATTTGACATTTTTTATTTATATCTAGAATGCAATCGAAAAGTATAATCTAATGCAGATTTCTGATAGGAGATTACTGAAAAAAATTTTAACAGAAACTTAAGTAACTATTTGTTTCGAATCTCTTATTAAAACAATTAAAAAGTTTTATTTTTGCAATTTTTTTCCATTGTATAAAAGGCAAACTTATTTCTTAGGTTTAAAATCAGTCTGACGTAGGTCAGGGGTCAAAGGTCAGGGACCAAAAGTCAAACGCGAAAAGTGAGGGCTGGTAGTTCAGAGGACAAAGTTAAAATGTCAAAACTGAGGGGTCATAATCTGAAGATCAAAGTTGAAGGGTCAGAGGTCGAGCGTTAAAGGTCAAATGTTAAGGTCAAAGGTCACAGATCAAAAGTGAGGGGTATACATAGGTTAGTGATGAGCAATTTCATGTCAAATCATCTGAAGAATTTAAGCTATTGTTAGTAATCCTGATGAAAATTGTTCTATTATTATATTCTACTATTATATTCTATTATATTCTACTACTATATTCTACTATTATGTTCTATTTTTTAATGCCATCTAGGTGTATTTTTTTCAAAATTATTCGTAATAAGATGCAGTTTTGAAGAAATAAAAAAAAATAAAAGTATAATATTCGTATATTGTTTTATGTCTGCTGTTGAAAACACATAGCCTCTAATCAATTCGTTTTTAGGGTTTCTGGTTAAAAGGTCTTGATTCCATATTTCTCGCGAGTCTTTTCTCTCAAATAATTCCTTCCTTTCTTCTTTCTCAAGAAAGAAGAAGTTTGATTGTTATTATGTATCAAGGATTCTCGATTCCAAGTTGATTGAACTTTATTATTATTTTAATTGTGAATCTTAAAATAGAAACTTTCAGTTCGTGATTTCAGTTTTCTTTTGACAATTTTTATTCAGCTTTAGAGTTAAGGAATAATTATGTTTCATATCACTATTTAACGTTAAGTTTAGTCCTTAGGGCTAAGCATTTCTGACTCCCTCGGTAATAGTTAGAAATTTAACATTTCAAAAATGCCGTTTGGGGAGTTCGCTGTAACCCATTGCAAAAGCCAAAGCACCGAAAATGTAAATCAGATGTTCGGAATGTTTCGAAATTTTTAAAAGATTTATATTCAGCACTTTCAGAAAGTCAATATGTCTGTAGTTCCTACAGGAAAAATTTAACAGAGAAACAATTACCTATCTTTGTACAAGAACCGGAGAATGAAGAGCAACAAAGAGAAGTTGATAATGAAGAAGTTAACTATGATGTTGAAATAAATGATGATTCTTTTCCTAAAATAGACAAAGAATTAGCACTTTCCCACTCAAATAAATGCTTACAAGTTTTAAGTGAATCTCCAATAAGCTTCGAGCAAGCCTACACACGAGCACAGAAAGAAGAAATAACAACAAGAGTAATTTCTGCATTGAAAAGTAAACTTTTTGATTTAGATTTCTTGAATGACGATAAAAAAGAAATCATAAATCATTTACAAGAAATTTTCAAAGCATTAAAAACAGATCAAAATCTTCGAATCAAAATTTTGGCAATTCTGCTTAAAAGTTGGACCATTCAGAAAATCGAGGATACGTTTGAATGTTCAAATCACATGGCACGCAAAGCCAAACAATTACTTGCAGAAGGTGGATTTTCAGCTTCTCCTAAGCCAAAAATAGGCAGGTGACTTTCTGTTGACATGAAAGATTTCGTTCAGAGCTTCTACAGAAGCGATAACAACAGCCGGTTCATGACAGGAGAAAAAGACTGTATTACAGTTATCAATGATGCTGGGGAAAAAGTTAAAGAGCAAAAACGGTTGATGTTATGCAATCTCAAAGAACTGCATAAATCTTTTGAAGAATCGTATCCTCAGCAACCAATAGGGTTTTCAAAATTTGTGGAACTGAGACCAAAAGAATGCACACTAACTGCAGGAACCGGCTCCCATACCGTATGTGTGTGCATACTTCATCAGAATGTAAAGCTGATATTCATGGGAGGAAAAATCAGCGAGTTAGCAAAGAACGAATTTGTACTACTTCCTACCTACCAGCACTGGCTAGCTCAGTTCATATGCAATCCACCAACTGTGCAGAGCCACCTTGGATACTGCTCTTCATGTCCAGGAGATGCAAGCCTGAAAGATGACTTCAAAAAAGCGTATTTTGAAAATGGCACAGAAAGCATTACTTTTAAACAATGGATACAAGTAGACCGCTCGAATCTCGTAACAGTCATCAAGCCTACGGAAGAGTTTGTCGAGTTTCTAGCTAAAGAACAGAAGAAACTTATTTTTCACAGTTTCATTGCAAAAGAGCAGAGTATGTTTCTAGACGACATAACAGGTAATTTGAAAGTTGGCGAATTCTTAATAATTTGTGATTTCACTGAAAATTATTCGTTCATAATTCAAGATTCTGCCCAGAGTTATTATTTGACAAACAACCAAGTCACCGTTCATCTGCTTGTGGCTTACTACAAAGATTCAGAGAAAAAAAATACAGCACATCAGTTTTGTGATCACTTCAGAAGTTTTAAAGCACAATACGGCAGCAGTGCATTTATTTCAAGAGAAATTGATGGCTTTCTTGAGAAAAAACGTAGACCAAACAATAGAAAAATGATTTATTTTTCTGACGGAGCAGCAGCTCATTATAAAAATCGAAAAAATTTCGTAAACTTAACACATCATGAAGTTAACTTCTGATGCGAAGGAGAATGGAATTTCTTTACGACAACGCATGGCAAAGGACCTTGTGATGGCGTGGGAGGGTCACTTAAAAGAGCGGCTGCCCAAAAATACAAAAAAAGTGTGATTTCTAATATGGTAGATAGAGCGATTCTACTTTCCGACAAACAATTTCATCAGTATAATTTGGAGGTCGCTACTTTTTTGAAGGGACCTACAGTTTAAGGTGGAATCCGAATCACCAGAGTCTCGGTAGAGGTACATAGAAAAAATTCTATTGGTAGCCGACTCAGGGATCGAGCCATATACCTCCTACATAGAAGTCTAACGCATTACCATAAGAATTTGTTAGAGAAAACATCAATCTCAGATTAAATATCCTAGCACAAAAAGAACAGCGTAGAATTGACTAAATAGTTCCAAATGTGGAAATTAGGTCTTTTATTAGTATTCCGTACGATTAAGGGTTATTCGAGCGATTCACGAGAATTTTTAAGTGTTACGACATAACTACGGCGTTTAGAAACAAGAGATATCTTGCAACGTTCTTGAGGCCTACGAAAGATAAACTGAATAGATTGGACAATAGCAATATTTTTTACGGCATTTGGTGCAAAAGCCAAAATTGTAGAACAGTTTATATCGGTCAAATGAAACGTCCCTTGGGAGTGCGGGTAAAGCAACACAAGAAAGACATTAATGACGAACCTAACAAACAGACCGCGCTTACTAAACACAGTATACAGGAAGATACCTTTTTTGATTTTGAAAACGCAAAAATTCTAGTGAATGAGGGCCATTATCGTAAACGTCTAGTACCTGAAATGTGTCACATTGCTAGTAATGATCATTCGGTCAGTTTGAGAACCGACGTGGAAAATCTTTCAAAAATATACTATTTTGTCATAAAGAGATAAAAAAAATTGAGAACAAGTGGGCCACTGACCGCCGTGTTCTCAAGTGGCTCGAGTGGTCAGGTTATGCAAAGACAGTCGGCCTCACTACCACGACCCTTTAAAAAAGTCAAAGTATTTCTCCTTCGATTTTCTTGGAATTTCGAAAGTCCTTAAACTTAAACTATAGAACCTCTGAAAATGTTTTTTTTTCAGTTCTCGACATGATCTGATACAGACCGGAGG
>JAUMHM010083306.1:0-13429 GCA_032362435.1 Melikaiella ostensackeni
TTATCTGAATTAGGCAGAGTAAGCGCGAATTTATCTGCCCAAGGAGTGGGAGTAAAATAGCGCTTAATTGTACCGCGTACGCACGTATGTGGGACAAAGCTGTTGAAGGCTAATAAAAGTGGGGGGTCCAGGGGCGGAGCCCCGCTTAGGGGCCTGGAGGGTAAAGCCCCCCCTACTTGATAAACGAAGTTTTGAATGTGTAACTTCGTACAATAGAACTCAACCAATCATGACATAACATTTTCATAACGATCTAACATGACATATTATGACATAAAATGTCAACTGAACTGAACGCTGAATTTTTGTACAAGTGTGAACAATTATTGAACGAAAATAATTAGAAATGAAAATTTCCTCGAACAATCAACAGTCATCCGAAACGAAACAAAATAGTAACTGCAAGTTATTATAAGGAACACAGAAATTCTGATTTAATCTTTGAGGGTTATGTTCATATTCGAATAGTTGATGAATTTGAACGTCACTTTCTTCGCATTGAGGTTGACATCGAATTCAGTGTTTTCAACATCCACATTCTGTTCAGTTGCGCTGGCCAAAGGTGTTTCGCTGGATTTCAACTTTTTCTCTGGTGGTTCAATCGTGGTGTTTCGAAATTCCTCAGGATCGTTCGCCAATTCAATTTGTTCGAATAACGCTTCGGTGTTGCAATTTCTTCAGGCATTTTGCCGATTTTGTGGACCCCGATGTCTCGATTCGAGCATTCTCTGTAAATCGTAAGTTTCATTTCGTGAAAACGTAATCATTTATTTCGATCCAGGTATTTTTCAACAACTGATATCTTACCCGTTCTGATATTTGATGAAAAAACTATTATCTTTGGTCTTCTCAGGTCGAAGAGCCATGTACTTTTTCACAATATTGTAAAACTCAGCCTTAATGATGAATTGGCGTGCTTTCTTGTTTTTCGTAATAAGAATCTTGATGATTAACATGCCATTGCAGTCGCTTATGTCACTCACTGTGACATTTATGATTTCGCTGCTTCTGCACGCACCCTTGATGCCGAGACTGCAAACAACCTGTAAATCACATAACTTCAATAATCCCTTGTAACGGTACATTTTACCTCACCGTTATTTAATTTATTTCTCACTCACGTTCCGAAATACTTCAACCAAAGACAACCGTGTCTTTCAAAAGGGGTTGAGCGCCAGGCGCAATTGGTACCTCAAAAAATCGACTATATTGAAACTTGACTCGGGAACGTGAGTGAACTTTGCCCGCTAATGCTCAGCCCTCTGACGAGAAAAAGGAAGAGGGGATGGGTCAGCCAGGCAGGCGACTCGACAGGTGACTCGACACTTCAACGGCTCGAATACGGGGAATTTGGCGGATCACAACTACTCACGAAAGTGTGTCTGGGGTGACCTTACCTCCACTCTTGGAGAAAATTGCACTGATTTTACTTTCGATTATTTTTAGAGACTAGATACTGTATCGAAAAGTTAGATTTCATAGAGTTCAAAAGGCAAGAAAGCGCGACTGGATCGTTCAGCCACGAGGCTGCTGGACGAAAGAGAACGTGGCGTATTGGCTGCCAAGCGCGTGGTCTCTCCTGCTTGTAGGGGAGTTTCCACCGGTTGGCGCTGATTGGCTGCTTGCTCGGCGCCGGTCTGTGGTTGGTGATGCTCCGTTTGGCTCGCTCCCTGACGTGCTGCTAAAACGAAAGAAAGTGCGGAAACGGCTTCGAAAATACTCTGAATCAAAGCAAAGACCAATCGGCAGAGAAAATCCGATAGCATTTCCGGTATGAGGAAGCTCTCGTCCTTTCTGGAACGAGATTTGTCCGCATTGGCAACTCACCGCAACGAATCTAGGTTCATACCCAAAGCCTAGGGAATATGATGCGCGCTCGTCCCTGGCTCTAGAGGCATCCACAGATTCCGGCCAGCTTCCGGAACTATTGGAGACAGCAGTCGGAAAGGCGGGAACCAGATTCAACACGAGAATCTCGATTCTTAGGTTGAAGGCGACAGCAGATGAATCCCAATTCTCTAGGCATCTCTGAAGTTTCAAAATCCCTTGTTGTCTCTCGTTGAGTATGAAGTCGAGATAAGGTCATAAACAAAAATAAAGAAAAACGCAACGAGCCCTCAAATTCTTAAAATTAGCCTAAAATATGCCCTTGGAGTGTCGTGCCCCGTGACGGAAAGTAACAGTTTGCGGTAAATTAAGCTGAATAAAATAGCAAAGTGGGTGGCCAAAAGTCTCCCACGTCACACGCTTTTTCTTACATTTGAAATATAAAGCTAGACTGAATATCATTTTGGTAAGATTCAAATTACTCGCTCTTCTAGCTCAATTTTTTTGGAATTTAAATTCGCCCAGCGAAATCGCTCATCCAAATCTCACAAAATTATAAATCGCTTATCGAGTGAATTTGACTTTGAAATATAAAGTTATTATGTTCATTGCCAAATACTACGAGTCTGGAGCATCGAATAAAAGTTTTCCAATTTCTTTTGCCGAGAAAATTGCCGCTTGTTTGGGCGAATAATTCTCGCCGTCTTTTTTCAATAATCCTCTAAGCTGATGAAAGTTTTCGATATTGAGATTATGGCGTTTTTTTTAACACCGTGTTTAACTTCGAATATAGACTCCACAGGGTCGAAGTTTTCGAGGATGAAAGGTCCTTGAAATACGCCAAAAATACACGTTTCGACATTGAAGAGATGTTTTTGGCAGATTTCCAGTCCATGAAATCGAAATATGCCCTTTTGCAAAGTTCGCGTGTAGTCCAGTCAAATAAGCTTTTTCCGATGAAAATGACCCACAAGGGTGAATTTTTGCAAGAAAGCCCGTAAGACGCTTGCGATCAACCCCCTCCCCCAAATTTGAGGTCTTACCGACGCCGGGGTCTCTCGAAAATGACCAAAAAAATCCAAAAAATTGATTTTTTACGATAATGGCTGGAGATACGTAAAAAAGTTTATAATAAAAGTTGTAGAAAATGAAATTCTTCATAAAAAATGTATTCTGCAAAATTTCGATTAAATGCATATTTTAGTAATAAATGAAGCGAAAGTGAGCGGAGAGGAATGGGTGGCCGTTCCCCCTCTCCGCTCGAGACCGACTCGACCCCTCTCCTGCGTATCTTCAGTGTGCGTATGTATAAGTCCTGGCGCGGGCTATGATTTCGTTCAAAATAAAAGGTCCCCGCAAAGGAACAGTCGTATTCAATAGATTTCGACGTGCTGATTTCGAAAACGATATTGATTTATCCGAAAAGAATTTGCATTTTCTCATGAACAATTTTTTTATGAACAATTGCTTTAAATGAATGAAAAGAAATTGTTATATTTTTTTCGGAAAAATTAAATAAAATCACATAAAAAAGGTATCGTGCAAATTCGTACTAAGAACATTAAATTGTTTGTTGATAACAATTTTTACAGTAACAAAATTACAAAAATTACTTTTTTCACAGGGTTTTTATCTTATATCGACATTTAACATGACCTTCCTCAATTGTCGTCAAAATTTTCTTCATCAAAATAGTTAATTTATGATAAATAAAACCTCTTTTTGTAGTAAAAATAAGAAAAATTAGATATTTCTGAAGTTTTCATCATTTTGTTATTGTAAAAATTGTTATTAACAAACAATTTGATGTTTCTAGTACGAATTCGTGTAAACCATACGTTAATAGGTAAAAATTGTATGATGGTGATTACTCGTACGAACTATACTTTTGGAGTTACATCGTTTTCGCACTTCTAGAATTTTCGGGATCTTTCAATTTTTTCAAAAACTCATAACTCGAAAATCATTGTTCGTTGTAAAAATAGCACGACACCTTTTTTATATGATTTGATTCAATTTTCCTGAAAAAATATAACAATTTGTTTTTATTCATTCAAAGCAATTGTTTATGAAAAAATTATTTGAAAAAATGCAACTTTCTTTTGGAAAAATCAATATCGCTTTCGAAATCAGCACTTTGTAATCTATAGTATACGACTGTTTCTTTGAGGGGATCTCTTATTTAAAACGAAATCATAGCCAGCGCCTGGACTAAATAACAATATATCATATACATATATTTTTTGGTGTTATATATATTTATATATTGATATTATATTTATATAATATATATAATATATATTTATATAATATCGTTTTTCATTAAATATCAGAACGGGTAAGATATCAGTTGTTGAAAAATACCTAGATCGAAAGAAATGATTACGTTTTTACGAAATAAAACTCACGATTTACAGAGAATGCGCGAATCGAGTCATCGGGGTCCACAAAATCGGCAAAATGCCTGAAGAAATTGCAACACCGAAGCGTTATTCGAAGAAATAGAATTGGCGAACGATCCTGAGGAATTTCGAAACACCACGATTGAACCACCGGAGAAAAAGTTGAAATCCAGCGAAACACCTTTGACCAGCGCCACTGAACAGAATGTCGATGTTCAAAACACTGAATTCGATGTCAACCTCAATGCGAAGAACGTGACGTTCAAATTCATCAACTTTTCGAATATGAACATAACCCTCAAAGATTAAATCAGAATTTTTGTGTTCCTTATAATAACCTGCAGTTACCATTTTGTTTCGTTTTGAATTACTTACGAATTACTATTTTGTTTCGTTTCGGATGACTGTTGATCGTTCGAGGAAATTTTCATTTCTAATTATTTTCGTTCAATAATTGTTCACACATGTACAAAAATTCAGCGTTCAGTTCAGTTGACATTTTATGTCATAATATGTCATGTTATATCGTTATGAAAATGTTATGTATAATATATATATATATATATATATATATATATACTCATATATTTTCTTTTACTTTACTTATTTTCAAATTTCGCTCATCTTGCTTCGATTATTTTCATTTTCTGAGTAGACATTATTATTCAAGGAATATATTATGAAAATATATATCATTAAATCCAAAATACATGATGTGTCAAAAATTATTTAATATATATCATAATACTTATAATATATGATATATTTTATAATATACGATATATTATATAATATATTATAATGTATTAACTCAGATAATATATTAAAATATATTATTCTCATTTTCATGGCTAATCGGTGCCCTGTTAGCCATGAAAACTTATATTAAATTTCATGGAAAGTTCGAATGAAAGTTCTATAGAGTTTATATAAAGTTTTTAAAAATTCCATTGAACTTGTATACAAAGTTCAAACGTTCGCTTTTGAACTTTCATGAAACATTGTGTAGACTTTTGCAGAAATGATATAAATTTTGAAAGATATTTATTCAAGTTCTGATAAATTCTTCAATTCATAATTCCGAAAACTTTCGTCAAAATTTTTCGAAAATATGCTTAAAACTTCGCAAGAAAATTTGGCTCATAAGCTTAGGAAAAAGTCACTGAAAGTTTCAGTGAAGTTTGTGTAAAATTTGCATCAATATTTATGTGAAAAATTTATATATTGAAAACATTATATATTAAGAAATGTTTGTGTAAGTTTCACATGCATTTCTACTGATACTTTCAGTTAATTTATTTTGAATTGGAAAACAAAAATCCATCGCAATTCTTTAGGCAAGTTTCTTAAAATATTTTAAGAATATATTATTTCTTCTACATAAATGTTGATACAAATTTTTGAAAAACCAATCACTGAAACTTGCAGCAAATTTTTTTGGAGTTTATCGACCAAAGTTTACTGCGAATTTCGAGCAATTCATAAAAATTTCAGCGACAGTTTCTAAAAATCCAAGTCGAAAATTTTGTTAGGCCTGAAATAACAACAATTTTATTATTATCAACACTATCAATTTTAGCAGGAGCTTTCATAATATTATTATTTGATCGTATGATTTATTTGAACATTGATCCATTGAGCCAATTTCAAATCATTTTATTATTTTCCTTCGATAAAAGTTTTTTTTTTATCAAATTGGTAAGATTTGAAATGGATTCGGCCTATAACGAACTTCTTCTTGTCGGAAATGTTTGCGGCGAATTAAAAATACATTGTAAGCGTAAATATGGCCAACCGAAGATTTAAATTTTTTGGAGATTTATTACACCAAAAAATTCTCATTCGTGATCGCCCGGAGGATCCCTCGAATAATGGTGGGGAAAGAAATTCTGTAAGACGGTTAAAAACCACCCCCTATTGAATGTGGGCAAATTTCTTTTTAAACAATCAAGAAGTACCAAAGTTTGTAGTTTTTCATTCTTTTTTTATCTTCAGAAACTCTCATTCATGAACTCCCGGAGAACGGCTATGGTAAGAAATCCCGCTGAACTCCTGAAAACCATCCCTAATGATAAACGTTTTTTTCAATAATCAAAGAATCGTCAGAAAAAAGCTCAAAGTTTGTAAATTTTTGCTAATCTTATCTCATGAAACAATCTCTTTGATAATGCCTCGAATCATAAATAGTCGAGATAAGAAATCCCGGAAAACCCTTCGAAACCACCTCCATTGAAACAAACTAAAAAATTGGTCAAATTAGTAATTCTTTATCCTCAGAAATTTTCGTTTGTGATCCCCCGCAAAATGATTGTGATAAGTAATCTTGCAGAACCTTTTCAAGCCATCCCTGTTAAGAATGAATAAAAAATTGGTAACAAACGACCAAAAACACCGAAACTTCTAATTTTTTGGAGAATTTTCACACCAAACAATCCTCATTCCTAATCCCGCATAATCCTCGACACCACCCCTATTGGTAATGACCAAAAAATTGGTAAAAAAACGTCAAAAAGACACTGAAGTTTTTTCAATTTTTAATGGTTTTTCTTTCTGAAACATTCATTCGTACTCTTCTTAAAAATAGCCGTGGTGAGGAAACCTGCAAAACCCCTGAAAGCCAACTCTGATAATAAGCGATTTTTAAATAATCAGAAAATCGTCAAGGAAAGCCTAAAGTTTCTAAATTTTTGCTGATCTTATTTCCTGAAAAAATCTCCTTATTAACCTCTTGAATAATAGTAAGAATTGAAGGTAAGGAATCCCGCGAAACCCTTCAAAACCACTCCTTTTGGAAATGACTAAGACTAAAAAATTGGTAACAAAAGACCAAACGGCATCAAAGTTTGTAATTTTTTGATGCTTTTTCACTCTCAGAAAATCTCGTTCGTAATGCCCCGGAAAACGGCAGTAACGAGAAACCCCGAAAACCTCTTAAAAACTAACCCTAATGATAAATGATTTTTCAATAATTAGAAAATCGTTAAGAAAAGCTTAATTTCGTAAATTTTTTCTGAACCCTGAAACCCTTCGAATCAACCCCTATTGGAAATTACTACAAAATTGGTAATAAACGACCAAACGGCATTAAAGTTTGTCAAGAAAAGCTTTAATTTTTTGAATTTCCGCTGATCTTATCTACTGAAAAAAACTCTTTGATAATCCCTCGAATAATAGTAGGGGTAAGAAATACCAAAAACCACTCCTATTGAAAATGACAAAAAACATGGTAACAAACGACCAAAAGACACCAAAGAATGCAATTTTTGGGTGGCTTTCTGCACCAAAAAATTCTCATTTCGTTTTTCTATTCAAAATAAATTAACTAAAAGTATCAGTAGAATTACATATAAAACTTGCATGAATGTTGATGCAAATTTTACAAAAACTTCACTGAAATTTTCAGTGACTTCTTCCCAAGCTCATTAGCCAAAATTTACCGCGAAGTTTTGAGTACATTTTTCAAAAATTTTGACGAAAGTTTTCGAAATTTTGAATCAAAAAATTTGTCAGACCTTGTATAAATATTCCTCAATGTTCACACAATATTTCTGTGAAAGTCTACACAATGTTTCATAAAAGTTCAAGAGCGAACATTTAAACTTTTTATACAAGTTCAATAGAATTTTTGAAAACTTCATTCAAATTCTATAGAACTTCTATTTAAACTCTCCATAAAATTTGATATAAGTTTTCATGGCTAATAGGGCACCGATCCATGGGTTCAACTCTGACGTTTGATAGCAGAGCTGGAATACTTCCATGGTATCGGACCACTAACTGGGTGATATATTAAAAATTAGCCTTTACTTTGAAAGCTAATAGTGCCGTTCAGAATGTAGATAACAACATTCTTTTTTAACGGCTGGAAAGCTTATGATATTCTGCGATAAATGAGCACTGGTTGAAGTGATTTGTCCTTGCGGGTATTAATTATCTATCACGTAATAAAGGAAAAAATAGAATTCCGGTTCTTAAGGAAAATGAAATTATAAATTTAATATTTCAAATAAGTAATATTCAGGAATTTATCTCTCATTGGAGCTATTGAACATTGGAAAATGTATTTCGCATTTGGCATGCTCGCACAAAAAAAACAATTATTTCATGAACCCGTGAAGATTTTTCAATGTTCAATGGCTCAAATAAAGGGAAAAATCCTCAAGATCATTTTTGTGAAATATCCAATTTATACATCCATTTTCCTAGCTCCTGCCAAGTGTTGAAGTTGAAGAACAACATTTCATAAAAATCAGAATTTTATTTCTTCTTTCTCCAGCGATAATTCAATATCTACATAACCAAATAGCTTGGACTAGGGCTCATTTAACGCGGAATTGCATAAGCTTTCTAACGGATCTTGAAAATGTTTTTATCTATATTCTGGAAACATGTTCCAAAACCAAGCCTAATTTTCAATAGGTTACCCGATTACTGGTCTAATACTATCCGTCGGTAGTGTATGATTATAAAAATTCTACAATTTCATAAGATCGCAAATATAATAAAAACTCTGCAAGTGTTGAGACTGTAATGAGGTAAATTTATCAGTAATCGTGACGGTTTACATAATCGTGAAACTTGGTTATGACTTAAATATATTGTCGAAAAATGTATAAGAAGTAATGTCTAATGATAAAACTCATTACTCTTAGCAATTTATTGTATTGAATGGAATTTCAGTTAATTACAATGAGATTAAAAGTAAAAAAATTGGCGTCACGATTACTGAGAAAAAGATCATTTCTACTGAGATGCTTATCTTAGATAAATTCTACAATATTACACAACTCATAAGACTGTAAATTTTATACGTATAAAATGAAGTCTTACATATAGTACAAGGCCTCGACCATAAATGACATCACACTTTCATTTTTCATTTTAATTCTCGCACCTTTCTAAATTTAACAGTGCGTCCATACAGAAAAATCCTCACAATTGATCCCCTCCTTTCCGCTAAGTGCGTGATGCAATTCATGGAAAAAGCCAAATTTGATATTTCGCACAATTGTATTAATGTTTATTACTTCACAAATCAGATTAAGCACTTGTAAAAAGTTATTTAATCTCTACATGCGTCCATTCTGGAAGAAACAGATTTATGAAACATAAATATCTTGGTAAAAATTAAACTCTTTAACTCCAATTATTTTAAAGATATTGACGAATGAGATCGCGATAAGTACCTTTATAAATTGGAACATTTTGTACAATATTCATTAGTTGCACTGTTGCAATTGCTATCAGCGAGTTACCTTCATTTAGAAAAATGGAAATAACTATCGGTACTTTGTTCTTTATCTTGGCGGTGTTCCCGAATCCTATTGGTAAATATAATCATAGCTCTTATTTCAAGAAGAATTACGTAATTGTTAAAAAAATGGTTATAAACTATTCAGCAATCATGATTCGCGTGCCTCGAGGAGTTTCTTACTTTGAGTCAAGTTTTTGAATTGAAATATTTGAGGACGACAACTAAAAATCTAAGAAAAAAATTGCCGGTAATTTCCCGGACTTTTTTTATTTGTTAAAAATATTTTCTGTTTATTGCAATTGAGAAACTCAAATTCTCAAAACTGAAGTTTTCGTCAATTCAAGTGCTCCAACCAGAAATTGAAGCTGAACTCTTCTGAATTCAAAGCATTAAAACTAAAGATTGAATTGTTTATAATTGGTCAATTGTAAATTTATATTTGTTACATCTTGAAAGCAGGAGCTTTAAAGATTAAATAAATTAGAATTCGAAGCTTTCAAATTAAAAGCCGTGCAAAATTAAACATTTACACTCAGATGCTTTCAATCCCAAAAAATCTAGCTCCTGAGTATGTAAAACTACGATCATATAATTTAACATTTTTCCAGCCTTAAAAATTGAATAATTTTGAATTTCAAGTTCTTATAAATGTACAATATTAGCAAATACGAATTCTGCTTCACATTCTACCATTCAAATTTGGAAGTCTCTAAAACTGAATAATTTCAAATTGAATTCACGTAAAAATGCAGTAATTCTGGAAAAGTACTAAAAACTGTAAATTTTAAAATCTGTAATCTCCCGGATTTAACGATTAAAAGTTGAGATACGTGTCATAAATTATTTTTAAATTTAAGGCTTCAAGGTTGAACAATTTTAAATTTGAGGCTTTAAAAATTTAATTACACACAGAATGACGCATTCAAAATTTTTTTATTGGAATGGTCTGCACGGATTGAGATATCAAGTGGAAAATTTGGAAAAATGTTTAAAAGGCATATTATCGCATTACCGACGGATAGTATCGGACCACTAACTGAAAGACTTATTAAAAATTAGCCATGATTTTGAGAAGGGGTAGCGTGCAGAATATAGATAAAATTATTTTCAAAAAATCGTTAGAAAGCTAATAAATTCTGTCTCAAATGACTCCTGGTTGGAGTAATTTGACCATGTCGGTATTGGAATATTACGTGAGAAAGATAACAAAAAATTCAATTTTTGAGGAATTTTGTACTTGAACTTCAACTCCACGTAGCTGTAGTGTATTTTAGATTTAGCATGTTTGCACCAAAAAATGATTGTTTCACGAATCCGAGAAGATTTTTCAGTGTTTAATGGCTAAAGTGAAGACTGAAATCTTATTGATCATTTTTCTAATAATACCACATTAATAGATTCGTTTTCTCTAGCTCCTGCCGAAAGTTAAAATTCGAAATTCGTTGGAATTCGGAATTTTATTTTTGTCTTTCTCTCATTATATTTCAATCCCCACGGAGCCAAATTACTTCAACTAGGGCTCATGCAACGCAGGATTTGATAATCATTCTAACGTTTCTAAAAAAATGTTTTTATCCTTATTTTGGACGGCCGTATGGCCTCTCAAAGTCAAAGCAAATTTTCAATAAGTCAGCCGATTAGCGGTCCGATACTTTTCATCGGTAGTGTATATTATAGTATAATATTATAATAATTATGTATACAATACCAGCCAGAGTTGTCAGTCCACTGAAAAAAATCGTACTGAAAATATGCCTATCTTTTTTCGTGTTTTTAATACGACTTTTTTAGTGGACTGCCAATTTTCACCGGTACTGTATAAAATGTTCAACTTGACTTGGGGTACATGAGACTTGGGGCACTGGAATTCGAATTTCCCATGGGCTCCATGCACATATTTTCAGCAGGCCTTCACATTCTTTCCCATGCCCTTGAGCATTAGAAATGATCCATTTCTAATTTTTATTACAGAGTTAGCTGTCCATGGAAATTTGGGGAGAGCTAGGATTCCCGAAATCGAACTTCCTCCTTTTGAACTTCATGTTTATGGGTTCTGTGATCCTGAAGGTTATGTTCATCCATTAGGCAATGTAGAACATAAGGCAGTACAAGAGGGTAACTTCATCATTGGAATACGCGGTGGTAACATACTGCTACCGTATGTGGATGGAGGCAAATTTGTTAAAATAGACATACGTCACGTTGATAATACGACTGAAGTAAGAAGAGATGATCCTTTGTTCTTTCGTTACTTTCACCCCATCGACTTCACCCGGGTCCAAATTATTAATGCCCAATAATTCAAGTTGAGGCATTCAAGACTCATCTGCTTCATACCTTACCGACATTTTTTTGGATCCACTTCTGTCCACATGAAGTGAGGTATCAAATTGAAAATTTGTGAAATTAAAGAAAATGCACTGAAGAAAGTTCGTGTGGTCCTCAATTTTCATACTCACAAAGATAATTTTTCATGAATAAATTTTTTGGTAATCATAGAAATTCAGGATTATTCGAAGGTTTCTTCTTATTATCTATCAAATTTCACAAATGTTCGAGTCGAAATCTAATTTTCGTGGACGTGAGTTGTTCAAAAACCAAGATTGAGCATTTTTTCAAATGATGTATAAAATTGACAAAAATAGACCAAATGTTAATTACTGCGAATTTTAATGAAGATATCTGAGCCTTCTTCAGAAGAAAAATTGTCCAATTTGCGTACCTACACAAAAATTGTGATGTAAGGTTTTATGAGTTTGTTATCTGCATTCAAATATAAAATTATCCACATGCTTGCGTTTTCATTCTTTTTATCTTCCAGATTTATATTTTTTGAGTTATTTACAGTACTTCAAATAAAACAATGGAGCGCCCCGATTCCAGAACGGGACAAAACCCGGTAAAGTTGAGGGGAGGTTGGCCCCTCGCAATTAAAAATCGAAATTTGAAAATTTGATTTTTGAAGAATGCATTCTTATAGGAAATTAGATAGCGCATCTTTTTTCTTCAGCGAAAAAGTTGTATCTATTATAGTTTTCGAGATAACCATGATAGTGATGTTTTTTTCTGAAGTCGATTTGTTATTAATTTTTGGTCTCTCGCTCGTCGTCACATCTACAGTTTTTGGAATTTTTCGATGAAATTTGGCCACAATATTCTCCAAAGTATCCTCAGAATGATGATAGAAGCGAAAACTTCATATGATTATTTATAACAAAATCAAAAATTGTTTTTTAGGCCACTGCGAATTTAATTCATGTTAATGTTTGATTGTTTCTTCAGACACTCTTGAAGTAGGTATATAAAGGTTCTTATCAGGTTCGAATTCAACACATGAGGGTGTTTTGCAGATCGCACCTGCCCCATGGGAGACCCTATACGCCTTTTGCCTCTTACAGAAAACTACTGCGCAGACCATGAGTTATTGCACGCGTATCCACGTAAGAGCCCTCATAACAAACCATTTTAAAAACGAAATAGATTTCCTTCCTATGTTTCCCACATACGTTCCTATCCTATTTCGTGTCGAAAATTCCCCATACTCTTTTATGTAGGAATCTGCAAACAGTGGTCTTTCGTTTTGTTCCCAATACGCAATTTTCTGATCTCTTTTTCCGGAGCCCACTCAATAACCACCATACCTGTGGATTGGGCATCAATCTTTGAATGCGATGGATAAAATTAGTAATATAACTTCTGTCTTATGCAACGCCGTCGTCTGATTTACTCTCTGTTCAACGGTTTGTTCACATATTTTTATGTCGAATTATACGGGTGCTTACGGGGTCCGAATTCGATGCATAAGGCTGTTTATTAGCTCGCGCTTCGTTGGGAGTGATTTTCGATCAAATGCTCTACTCCTGTCGCAAATGAAGAATTACTGTTTTCTAAAAAATCGGTAAGGTAGATGCTGGAATATTTTCGTGTTTTACAAAATAACAAATTA
>JAUMHM010083307.1:0-13429 GCA_032362435.1 Melikaiella ostensackeni
ATAGCTCACATTATATTCTATGAAAATCTACCTACACTTAAGAAATATAAACGTTTGTTTGTGTAAAAAAAAGTATGTGCATACTTTATCTGCTATTTCGAGTTTGCAAAATAAACACTTGGAATGATACCTGCTTTAAATAAAACATAAAGCATTAGAAGAAAACATTTTTATGTATTTACATATCAATTCAAGGCAGCTAATTTTATGTAATTTAACAGTATATATATGTAAAATAATAATTAATTATCAACTGAATATTGTTTCAATGGAAAAACATATTTACTGTCAAATTATAGCATAGAATTCCAATGTTGTGTAAACGTTTTTTTGTAGGAGTGCAACCGTATCTACTAAATATTTTAGATTTGTATATGCTACATAAAATGTTTTGTAACAATGACATAAAAAATACTTGAATTTTTTTCTTTTATTTTGTCTTCGCCGCTAGGCAGTCTATATATTTGTTTTTTGTATAATAAAATAAACATTCACATTCATTATCTGTTATTTCGTGTTTGCATCACAAAAATTTGGAATGATATTTGCATTGAAGAAAATATATAGCATTATAAAACATTCTCATTTATTCACATATCAATTTAATGTTGCTCAACTTATATGATTTATCAATATACTTATGCAAAATAATAATTTACTATCAACTGAGAATCGTTCAAATGAAAAAACATGCTAACTATAAAATTATAACTTGTAATTCGAACGAAATATAATTTGCATTTGGTACGAAAAATATTTTTAAAGAAAAAAAATACTTAAATTTTCTTCGGCTATTTCGTGTTCTCGATTGAGCAGTTTATATCTCTGTTTTTCGTGTGATAAAACCGATATTTGCATTCTTTATCTGCTATTTCATGTTTGCATAATAAAAATGTAAAATGAAATCTGCATAGAAGAAATTTTAAAAGCATTGGAAAAAAATTAAAATTTCTTTACATAGGTATCAATTCAATATAGCTTAAGATGGAAAAAAACGTAAATTGTAAAATTGAAACTCATAATTCAGACTAAATATAAACATTCTTTTTTTTGAGAAAGTGCAACAGTTTTTATTTAATATTTTAGATTTGTATTTTCTACATAGAATATTTCTAAGCGGAGATAAAAAAATACTCAAATTTTTTCCTGCTGTTTTGCCTTCGCCGTTAGGCAGTCTAAATTTTTGTTTTTCGTGTAATAAAACGATTCCGATGTTATATACCAGCATTGAATAAAATATAAAGCATCGAAAAACATACTAATTTATTTACATATCAATTCAATATAGCTTTGGTTATATAATTGATCAATTTATGTATGAAAAATAATAATTTTCTATCAATTGAAAATTGTTTAATTTGAAAAACATGTTAACTGTGAAACCATAACATATATCTCCGGCGAAAAGTACACGATTTTCATTTCGAGGAATCATAATAGTATTTGTCTGATAATTCAAGTTTTTATTTTCAGCAGAAAATATTTCGTAACAAATACAAAAACATGCTTAAAATTTTATCTCATTTTTCGTTTTCGCAGTAAGGAAGTTCATATTTTGGTTTTTCATGTCATAAAGCCAATGTATGCATTTTTTATATGTTAATTCGTGTTTGAATCATAATCGCTTGAAACGAAACCTTGCTAATATGATCATCACACATATTTATTCTGCGAGTTTTTAAGAGTATATATACAGGACAAGTCGAACCAGCATTCATATTGTCTGAATATTCAAAATCAGATACATTGTGCTTAACTTATTCTCAAGTCTGTAACATGAGGGAAAACGTAATATTCACGTGCTTACTCAGTAGGTTGTTTTCCTAAAGTAAACGAACAAATAAATAATTTTTATTCATTTCGTCAGCTCCAACTCAATTTAAAATATCTTACTTCAAAAATTAATGATATTTATCACAAAATTGATAATTGAATGTAATTTTGAAATATTTTATTTTTGAAGCCATTGCGACTTTATGGATGAATTCCCTAAAAATGGTTGCTGCTGGTCACGTGAGTTATAATTCAATTATATCATTTCCCATAATGAGTCCTCAAAATTTCAAAAACCGCTAAGAAATTCTTCTTTATATGCGTTTTCCTTTGTGATTGATTGCTAATTTGGAGAGCACTTTGTTTACTCATATACATAACATAAACTTACATCCCCATGAAGGGGTTTTCACTGATAAGAGTAAGAAAAAACTTCCTGTTTAGTTACAAATAATGGAATAATGAAATTATTAACATCTACGTAAAATACTCATGGTGAACTACGTCTTGTTTTTTGCATAATACTGCTGTCCTTCCTGACAACGATTATGGCGACAAGGGTACCGATGCTTTTGATAAATGTTGCGAAGCGCGCTGCGCAGTAAGTATAAAAAAAATTCTCTTCCTCTTTTTGACATTGAAATTTTCTCCCAAGAAACATGTGAGCTGATTCTAAAAATTATATTGCTTCTAGAAGATGAAAAATCCAATCATTTGTTTTGTTGATGGTTGCTCCTATAGTTGCTACGATGGTTGTAGAAAATTCACCCCATTTGTGAGGAGTAAGTTGTATAGAGAAATATTTTTATTTATTTGGGATAATTTTAAAAAGCAAATAATGGCCTTTTGTAAACGAGACATTACCGTTATGTATAAGAAGGGGATAAGTTAAAATCTTCGGTAAATACAAAATCGTGCAGCCTATAACTTTTGACTCCTTTATTTGTTACCTATAATTGTCTAAGATAGTAATAAATATTTTTAATCATTCCAGAATCTAACTTCGCTCATTGGGAAATGTGCAAAGGCCCTCAACCCAGTCCATTGAAAAAATTATGTTATTGAAAAAATTATGTTGATGGATCGTTGCTACAAAAAACTTCTTGGCAAATCGGACTATAAAAATTTATATGCATCAAGTTTTATTTCAAGCAGATAATATTAACACCAGATTCCTGACTTCATTTTATAAATTCTCATTTGATGAATGTTCAACTTTGTATGAAGATTTTTCAAGAATAGTTTATTTCAGTATTTCTTTTTTCCATGAAATACTTCTGAAACAATGAATATTTTTTAACATGGTTTCAGAATGATTTTGTAGATACAATAAGAAGACAATAAAAAATCTGTGAAATAATAACTATTTTCAAGATTTATCACAATCCCCTCATTCTATCTAAAAAATCATGTATTCACCTGTATCGGAGGAGATAAAAATTGAATGACATCGGGTCGAGCATAATGTCATTAAATTTTTATATTTAACGATTCATACTATCCAAATATTTGATTTAGTATATTAGATAAATAAGCATGAGACATTATATCCTTTTGTAACTCACGTCACCTGGCAGCATTGACTAGAAAATATAGTAAAAAACATTATTTGATGAATTATACCCTTGACTAACTTTTGTTGCCCGCATCTTAGATTATAATTAGAGCAATCTAATTTATTTTTTCGTGAAGTTAAGTAGGAACTTGTAACTTTTATGATTATAAATTCTCCGAATAAGAATGTGCCGTATAGATGTTCAAACGACTTATTTTCAAAAATAACTACGTCCAAAATTTGTAATGATTTGCATTAAATGTACGTAAACATCGAAAAGTAAGAAATTATTCATATTATAAAGTTCATCAATCACCAATAATAGAGTCTCTGAATTTTCGATCGAATAACTTAGGCGAAAATTGAACATTCCGTGCATGTATCGTGAAGCAGTTATTTTACTTTACTATTTTTTGATTCTCCAGATTCGAATCTAACCTCAAGATAAAAAAAGTAGTACACGGTGAATATCATCTTTTTAAATGTTGAGATTTGCACAAAACTCAATTTTGTGAGGATTTTTATGTCTTTAAATTTGATTGTAACCTCGAAATTGCAATGATTGCATCTCTAACTTGTTTCCTGCGCGCATACCCTTCGTGCTGCGCTCGCAGACTCTTCACCAATTCCTGGTTTTCAGCACTTGTTGCACAAATAATTCTGTTGTAACTGAAAATCGATATTTGGTCTATTTGCGATTTTTCTATTTCTCAAAAAGTAATTAATGACCAAAATTTGAGTTTGAGATGCCCAGGGTTTCATGCAAGCAGATCTATACTGCCAGATTGCGAAATCACAAATCGAGAAGTTATGTTGATATATAAATTGGCTTCACGAACAGGTGATTAGCCAATTTTTACATCAACATATTTCGTAGAAATGGATGTATAATCAACAGTTGTTGCAAATCCACAACTATCTGCAAACCAATTGAATCTATACCATGCCTAGAAAAAAAATAAATAAATGAGGACATTTGTTTTATTGTTTCAGTATTTTAGGACTGCTGATTAGACGATTAACTTTTTGCATTGAAATGGTGCATTTGAATCGATTCTAAAAACACAAATAAATTTTAATGCCATCACCTCTCCGAACCGAAATCTCTTGCAGTAATTTCAGGCGAAGTTGTAAAATGTCTCACATTTCGGAACCTCAAAACGATCTAGCTTGTACAGTGTAATAATCGAATTTTTTGCAATATTTGCAGTTGATGTTATGAATCTTCTGCTTTTTCTAAGGACCTACAAACGAAGCAGTTCACAGACTGTATACTACCACAAGTAAAATTCCTACCTTTGTGAACAAAAAACACTTTTTTAAGCGAGTTTTTACCCACTATTTGATTTTTCATTCCGGACTCCCAATAATGCAATATCTTGCCGTAGTTTAAGGTCAAATGGTAAAATGTCTGAATTTTTAGGTCCTCAAAACGAAAAAGTTCACAGAATATAAACCTATAAACAAAAGAGCTCTACTAGTTTGCACAATAGGAACCAGTGAAAATAAGAGCCATGCTTCGGAAGGGACTAACATCAATTGAGACAATATTGGATTCTCTGTCACAGCCACGCAAGACACAAATTTTTTGCAATGTTTGCAGTTGATATTATGAATGTTCTGCCTTTTCAGAAACTTCAAATAAACCAGTTCACAAATCATATACCATTCCTTGTAAAATTCCTGCCTTTGGGAACAAAAAACCTTTTCTTAAAGCTAGTTCTTACCCACTATTTGATTTTTTGTTCCAGGCTCCCAAGAATGGAATCTCTTGCTCTAATTTAAATTCAAATGCTAAAGTGCTTGAGTTTTTAGGTCATCAAAACAAAAAAGCTCACAGAATATAAACCACTGAACACAGAGCCCTGCTTTGGGAGAAAGAAATCATTTTAAATGTCGAGTTTTTAGGCATCATTTCATTCAGCGTCAATATAACAACAGAATCTATTTTCACTGCCTATCAAGAATAAAAAAATCAACAAAATTTATAGTATCACCTGCAAATACTGCAAAGAATTGAGGTCTTGTGGGGCTGTGACAGAAAATCGAATGATGTCCGAAAAGATCAATTTCAATTATGCCATATAAATATTAAAGAACGTTTACGAGAGAAGCCAGATATATGTGCAATTGGAGGATATAGAGATAAATTTATCTATAATGTAACAAATGAAATATTCACAAAATGAACATAAAAATCTTCGCACATATGCAACTCATATTTTATTTGTCATAATTTTCATAATTCAAAAGGAAGCAAGTCCACATTACCAAGTTTTCTTTTGCATCTCCCAGAGTCTCAGAGCGATATTTTATCTGCAGAAAGAATAAATTATTCAAAAATTAAAATTAAAAATCAGGAATTAGTTTGGTCACGCGACTCCTGTTAGACATACCCTTCATAATAATTTGACTTCAAATTCTAATTTAATTCAATGTAATTTTCAATTAACTTTATATTTGAATTAAATAACCTTCTAATAATAATTTGATAATATCCTCATAATTTTCAAGAATATTTTAATAAATAAATATGTAATGTCGATATGCATAAACAATTTTCAAATCCTGTAGTAATTCTGGGCTATTGATTCCTAAATTTCGGTACATATAATCTATTCAACGACTGTGAGCTATTTATCCCGAAATATCGGGATGAGTAGATTGAAGTTCTAATCTATTTAGCTAATTGTACAGAAAATGATATTCTATATAAAAAAGTCAATTTTTACTCTAAACACTCTACTCTACATAGACTCTTCTACTATTCTAATCTACATAAGCTTCTACTTTACACAAACACTTATACTCATAAACTCTATAAAAAGGCTAGTTTTTTGAAAATGAGATTATTGACTCAAAAGACTGGCTGAAGGAATTGTTTCTGTCACCAATCAAGAAAACCAATTCAAAAAAATTGGAAAGGGTTAGGTTTGTAACTTATAGTATTCCTGTGACCAATCACAGGGGTGCCATCCCACCCACGCAAAAGATTGAGAAGGGAAAGTGGTATATCTAAAAGTATTTTCGCGACCAGTCACAGAGGTGCTTTCCCACACCCAGCGAAAAATTGTGAAGGGGTAGGGGTATAACTTAGAGTATTTCTGTGCTCAGTCAGAGGGGTAACTTCCTGTCCCTCGCAAAAAATTAGAAAAAAGTAGGAATGCAACTGAAAGTATTTCTGCGACCAGTCAAAGGGGTGACTTTCTGCCCCTGAAAAAAAAACTTGGAAGGGGTGGAGGTTTAACTTGAAGTATATCTGTGACCAGAAACAGGGGGGTATTTCCGCTCCAGCAAATAATTGAAAAGGGGTAAGGGTGTAACTAAAATTATTTCCGTGACCAGTCACAAGCCTGCTTTCCCGCATTCCGCAAAAAAAATTGACAGGAGTAGGCGTGCAACTGAAAGTACTTGTGTGAGCAGTCACAGGGTTGACTCTCCGCTTTCCGAAAAAATTGTATCACAGTCATGACGAAAATAACGTACTATCTGTCACAAACATGCAGAGTATATGCACAGTAAAAAAAAGTGAACTGTCAATGTCCAGTCAATTTTTTTAATAGCTCTAAAAAATGAACATTTTCGGTACGAATAGCTTAGATTTGGCATTCTTTTTATTAGAAACATACACATTTTTTCTTTCGAGGAAGTGCAGCAGTATTTATATGATATTTTAGATTTGTATTTTCTACAGAAAATATTTCTAAATGGGGATAAGAGAATATTTCAATTTTTTTCTGCCGTTGCGTGTTTGCATCATAAGGGTTTGAAATGAAACCTGCATTTAAGGAAAAGAGAAGCATAATTGGAAAAATTTCCTGATTTATTTACATATCAATTTAAAATATCACACTTTATATGATTTATTAATTTCCATATGCTGACGAAATATAAACGTTTGTTCGTGTACTAAGAAAATATGTTCATTCTTTATCTGCTATTATCTGCGTCATAAAAATTGGAAATAAAATCTGCATTAAAGAAAATATATAACATTAAAAAGACATTCTGATTTATTTGCATATCAAATCAATTCAGCTCAAATTATATGATTTATTAATATACCTATGCGAAATAATAATCTACTTGCAACTTGAAATTATTCAAATAGAAAAACGTGTTAACTGTAAAATTATAACGTATAATTCTGACGAAATTAAAAAAATTTCTTCTTTTGAGAAAGTGCAGCTGTATTTATTTAATATTTTAGATTCGTATTTTCTACAGAAAATATCTCTAAATGGAGTTGAAAAAAATTCTCAAATTTTGTCATCTGCAGTTGCGTGTTCGCATCATAAAAGTTTGAAATGAAACCTGCATTGAAGAAAATATGTAACATCAAAAGAGACATTCTGATTTATTTACATATCAATTTAATTTAGCTCAAATTATATGATTTATTAATATACCTATGCAAAATAATAATTCACTTTCAATTTAAATTTGATAAAATGGAAGAGCATGTTAGCTGTAAAATTATAAATTACAATTCTGACGAAATATGAGCATCTTTTCTTTCAAGGCAGTGCAACTGTCTTTAATTAATATTCTAGATTTGTATTTTCTACATAAAATATTTCGTAAGAAAGATAAAAATATTCTGGAATTTTATTCTACTATTTCGTCAGTTGAGCAGTTTATATTTTTATTGCTCATGTAATAAAATCATTATTTGCATTCCTTATCTGCTATTTCGTGTTTGCATCATAAAAATTGGTAATGAAACCTGCATAGAAAAAATTATGAAACATTGAAAAAAATATTCTAATTTATTTACATATCAATTTATTACACCTCAAGTCATATAATTGATAAATTTACTTATGCAAAATGATAATTATCTATCAATTAAAAATGGTTTGAATGGAAAAGCGTTTCAACTGTAAAATTATAACGTATAATTGCGGCGAAATATACACGATTCTTCTACTGAGGAAGTATAACAGTATTCATTTAATAGCTTCTGTCTTTATTTTCCGCAGAAAATATTTCCTAGCAAAGATAAAGAAAATGTTTTTATTTTTATATGCTTTTCGGTTTCGCAGTCAAGCAATTTATATTTTTTTCTTTCGCGTAACAAAACAAATTTATGCATTTTTCTTATCTGATATTTCGTGTCTGCATCATAAACACTTGGAATAAAACTTTGATAATATGCTCGTCACACATATTTATTTTGCAGGTTTTCAAAGTACATATACAGGACGCTTTCAACGAGCATTTATATTGTCTGAATATTCAAATTCAGATACATTGTGCTTAACTTATTCCTAATTCTGTAACATGAAGGGAAAAATATTATTCACGTGTTTACTGAGTAGGTGGTTTTCATTAAATATACAAATGAATGAATAATTTTTATTCACTTCATCAGTTCGGACTTAAAAAAAAATGTCTCATCTCAAAAATTAATGATATTTGTCAAAAAATTAATACTTGAATGTAATTTCGGAATATTTTATTTTTGAAGCCATTGCGACTTTATGGACGAATTCTCTAGAAGTGATTGCTGCTGATAACGTGAGTTATAATTCAATCATTTTATTTTCCATAATTAGTCTTCAACATCTTAAAAACCCTCAAGAATTTTTTCGTTATATGTATTTTTTTTTAAAATTGATTGTTAGTTTAGTGAGCACTTTGCTTCCTCATATACATAACATAAGTTTGCATCTCCATAAACGGTTTTCCACTAATAACAAAAAAATCCTTATGTTCAATTATAAATAATAAAACTATTGACATCTACATTGAATAATTACGGCAACCTACATCTCGTTTCTTACATAATACTGCTGTTCTTCCTGACAACGATTATGGCGACAAGGGTACCGCTGCTTTTGCAGGTTGTTGCGCGGCGCGCTGCGAAGTAAGTATAAGCAAATTTTCTTTTTTTGACATTGAAGATTTGTTGCACGAAACATGTGAACTGAATTTAAAATTAATATTGCTTCTAGGCAATGGGAAATCCAATAATTTGTTTTAAAAATGGTTGCTTTTATGGTTGCTTCGAAGCTTGTAAAAAATTGTCCCCGTTTACAACAAGTAAGTTGTATAGAGAAATATTGTCATTAATTCGGAATAATTTTAAAAAGCTAATGATAGCCATTTTCAAACGAGAAACTACCTCCATGTATGAGGAGGGGATAAGATAAAATCTTTGGTGAACAGAAAATCATGCAGTCAACTACTTTTGATTTCTTGACGTGTTTCCTATGATTGTCTGAGATAGTAATAAATAGTTTCAATTATTTCAGAGTCTCAATACGCATATGTTGGAATATGCAAAGGCCGCCAACCCAGTCCATTGATAGAAAAATGTTGATGGATCATTGCTAAAAAAAACTTCCTGGCAAATCGGATTATAAGAATTTATATTCATCAAGTTTTATTTCAAGCAGATAATATTAACATCAGATTCCAATTATCATTTTACATAGTTTCATTTGATGAATGTTCAAATTTGTATCAAGGTTTTGAAGGAAACGGATAATTTTGATTATTCTTTTTCCGTGAGCTATAGTATAAAACCACTGATTCAGTTGATGAAAATGCTTGACTAAACGAGTTAGTAAAATCTCACTAAGCAATTAGTCACCACTGGACCGTAAATATTCACTAATTCAATAGTGGAAAGTTACTAATTCAATAGTTTTGAATTACGAATCGAATAGTGGAAATATTAATCTAATAAAAAATTGCTAACTGATTAAAGGAACTCTGTATGAAGTGGAAATCATGATAAATAAAAAATTTTGAAACAAATATGCCACTGTGTAGTGTAATTTCAATTTTATTGCAATAATTTTAATGTTAAGCAGGAAAGCTGCATATAATTAATGGACGATTGAACATTGAACATTGAACATCTTATACAGAAGAACTGCATAATAATTAATGAAGGATTAAAAATAAAATTCTGGTAAAACGTTGGACGTTTTTCAAATACTCAATTTACTGCCCTCAACTTTTCACAGATTTTTTTTTGTAATACGAAGCTTATTATGCGGTATAATTATGACCTAAGAGTACGTATTTATGCTTCGCTGCCGTCTTTTTCAATGCTTTCTTTTATATTGTCTAGAGAAATCATAAGGGATTCCACTGAGATTTGTGCGATTGCTGTAGTTTCATACAAGTAAAATTCCATGAAATTATGCAGCATCTTAAGCATATCAAGCAACTTTAACTTGTCCTGTCACACAAATCATATAAGGCTGGGCAGAAGTTTTTTGTTCCTTCCTTATCTCTTTCAAGCAGTTTTCAACGCTTGACTCCTCCTTAACAAACAAGAAACAAAAACTGACAAAATATACAAAAATTGAATATTTTTTGATTCTGAATCAAACAAATTTTTTGAATCATTGATACATCATACATCGAGAAAAGGTGTATTCGGATTAAAAAGATGATTAGAAATGGTATTTGATTCGGAAAATCTTGTGCGGTAAATGATACTTCGGAATAAAAATATTGTTTCCTTTTGCAGAGTTTTTCGATTTTCATATTTAAAATTAGTGCTGTGCTTCAACCATTCAATAGATTCATAAATAAATAACGAATAAAAAAAGTATAAAACGAGCGACAAATACGGATAATAATAATGAAATAAATAAGCAGTCATAAAATATCAATTGGTGACCCCCGATATTTATAAGAACAGTAATGGTAACAAGGAAGTAAAAGTTCACCGGCAGTAGAAGAAGAAGCTGAGGATTAGGTACCGTTGACTTCGGCTCATAAGCGTTATTTGACGTGGATGTGTCATCATCAACATGTTTGGTTGTGGCCTGAAAGTGAGAAAGGCAAATATAAGTTGAATATCCTAAATTTCATTTGTGGATGAAATTAAGCATTATAAATAAATGCATCTTCCTTCTGATACCTGAAGGAGTTGTATTGTATTTCTATAGTGAATATAAAACTACAGTTCAGTTGGAAGTTAAAAGGCCGCTAGTTTTTACAACAGTTGTTGAAGTGTATTAATTCTTATAACAATTAATTACAAATTTTTCCCTCATATTAACATGAAACCTCATGAAATTCAGCTCCTGAACAGCTGCAAGCGAAGGTAATAAGTCAATTTCATAAAATCATATTGCAAAAAAAAGTACAATCTTCGATGTTTTGAAAAGATGTTAATAACTCTGAAAAAAGTTAACATTCTTTCAATTTCTTAGCCATTTATACAATGAATAACTTACAAAAAGCCTACCATCTTTTTAAGATGTGACATGTGCGTGTACAGCGTATTTCCGAAATTTTCATAATACACATTGATGTAAGCAGCAAAGAGTGTTAGACAATCGCCGACGAAATTCTCTTCGTTTTCCTTATTTTAGTTTTCTTTTTGCATACGTGCAAACTTCAAATTAATTTGTCGTAACATTTGAACATGTTCAAAGCTAGAAATGATAGAAAGTAGTAAGAATAAGTATCGACTGAGGGTAGCTGCTGAAATGTAGAAAAACAATTACCGATCATGTCCCGGTTTCTCCCCAGGCTGCAAACATTTTTAATTCCCAGTCATAGAAATTGAAAAATTCAAGCTCTTAGTAAAGCTAAAAATGTTTCAATTCCAAGAAATCAAAACCTACAAGTTAAGACAGTGAAAAAGTAGAAATCTTATAAATTCGAAATACTCCAAAATAAAAACGGGAAATATTAGACATTCAGTAATTTGAAGGTCAGACCATGAGTATTTTGAAAAGACTTTATATCGAATAGCCATTCGAAATGTTTTGTAATTTAGAACTCACCATATAACGGTTGAATTCGAGAAGTCTGAAATAAACATTCACGATTTCAAAAATAGAAGGAACTTTTTCTTTTCTTATGTAGGACTTATGGAATATAGTTAATAGCTTAAAATCTAGAAACCGTTAGACTGATTTTTATGGTACAGTATGGAGTATGATTTATTGGAAAGTTAAGATCAATCAAACGGAGAACTATGTATTTTGCACCATACGTAAATAATATAAACTTAGTGAATTTTGGAAAACAGACGAGTTATGACGTTAGAAACATTTCTGAACTACAGAACTATAAGAAATAAAACAATTGATGAATGAGAATAAAAAAATAAATAAACCTTAATAAGTTCAACAGAATCACTTGCACAGCCATATTTACTCTGCTTGTCCCTCAAGCTGGGAAACTCTCCTACGATGTTTTGATCTAAAGCTCACTTGGCCTCATTAGGAGGATAGCAATATGAGAGGAAAATCTACTTAGTACAGGGATAAAAAAATCTTACGTATTAGTGTCAAGTCAATGAAAATATTCTTTTCCACAGTGCTCGACTTTATAAAATTATGTATGTGTTTCAAAGTGTCGAAATAGCAAAATGATAAATTCACAAAATAAATAACTTTCTGAGTTCTTTGGTATTTGATCAGTTCGGCAACCAAAATTCTTATCATAGGTTTTATTTCTTTATCCATGAATATGCTTTTTTTTCAATTGCTTTGATAATGCCTCTCTCTTGAATACTGTTAATGAGAATTCCTTTAATCAAATCTAATTCCTGGAAAAAGTTGATCGTATACATAATTTTAGCTAAATTCTTATTTGGTTCCAGTGTTGCAGAAAAACGAAGAACCTACAGAAAATTTTGTGTGAGATGATTTGGAAGTAGAGGGTCCAGGAAGTGGTTGCTTCGAATTAGAATGAGAAATTGTTTCAGGTGACTCCTGCACCCAAACTTGTTCAAATGGTTGTTTCTTTCCAACCATTTCCAAAACTCCAGTTTCGCTACGAACTCCAACCTTCTGATTACGGATTATTACATTAAAATATGAAACATTATACAATAGTAGTAGTATTCAATGCCGGTACATACTTATTATTTCGTGAATTTGTATACGTTATAAACTTACCGTCATTTTTTTCATTTACACTCGAACCCCCATATAAGCCCATCCGGTTTACGCCTTTCTAGAACTGCTAGCCGACTGCTGGCCCTTGCAGTTTCTCAGCTCGCGGGGTGAGAGACGGTGTTCAACCAAGCTAAAGGACCAGCAGCGAAAAGATAAAGGCGCAGTGCGCGTGTACTCAGGTTCGAACTCACGTTCGGAGATTGCGTAATATTAGGAAATG
>JAUMHM010083308.1:0-13429 GCA_032362435.1 Melikaiella ostensackeni
CAAGAACTTCCGTAATAATAGACAGTTCGTTAATTTTATAATATTAAATCTTCTTTGTATTGTTTATGGTTTACGCGGTCGTGCGAGATGAAACATAAGAAGATCTTTGGTTGGACCGAGTTACAATGGTTTATATTGTATATTGCCTACTTATTATAAGGAAAAATAAAAAATACTCCAAGCAAAATTTTCAAAAGTGTTCCTTTGGTTTTCGAAGCCCACGTGATACCCCTTAATACTTTCAAAGAAAGACATAGGTAATATATAGGCAATAAATGTATTATCCTGGGAAAATTCTGTTACGTTAAACTCTTCTCTAGAACAGACGAATGGTGAAGTTTGTGTACTATCCTTTTCTTGATGCATGCAGCTCTCGCTACCATACAGCACAGTGGATGCAATCACAGAATTATATATTGCGACATCAGCCTTATTCGCATTGCATACAGTTATCTCGCACCTTTTTTCAAACACAATGATTTTGGTTTCATTCAAGTTAATCTTAAGACTCATAATCTTTTTTCTGGTATCCAGCCTACTCATCATTCTCTGCAAATTGTCGACTGATTTCGCCGCAACAACCTTATCATCCATAAACGCCAATCCACGTAGTTACACAGCCCCGAGATGAACACATCCTTTGTCTAAGTGAGCCATTCTTAGACATTTGTCCATGTATATTTTGAACAGCCAAGAGGACATAATACAGCCTTGCCTAACGTCCTGCTTAATATCAAACCAATCGCTCACTTGTCAAGTTACCCTTCACCCACTTTACTACGATTATATATTGCTTTTATTGCTTTCAACAATTTCTTGCAGCGTTGATGGTCTCTCCCTCAGGCAAAAATTCAATCAAAATTATGCCTTTGTAGTCCCAAAACACGGATGACATGATTTTTTTGGCTGAAATGGTGGTTTTGAACTTTTTGGCTAAGGGTGGAGTGGTATGACGCCACTCTTCGGACTATCTCTTGGTTTCAGGCGTATAGCGTGCAACCCAAGTTTCATCTCCAGTAACAATGGAAAGAAAAATAGCATCAACCTCGAGTTCATAGCGTTCCAAAAACTCTTTGGAGGTCTGTATTCGACTCAACTTGCGTTGGTCAGTCAGCTGTTTTGTGACTCATCTCGCACACAGTTTATGAAATCCGAGAGTTTCTGTGAATGCTTCGTGCAGCAGAGATCTGGAGATTTGTGGAAACATCACAGAAAGTTCATCCAGGCTCAATCTGCGATCATCATGTTTCACGAGAAATGTTCCTGTGGCCACAGTTTTCATGCCTCGTACCATATGATTCATTATCTACTCCTGACCATAAATTGAGTCCAATCTCTTTTTTATTTCACATACCGGAATGTTTCATAGCTAAAAGTGTTTCCTACACATGAAAAATTTTGGAAAAGCACTAAGAAATATTTGAAAATAAACGCATGGAAGAAACTGACGTAATTTTTAAAAGGATTTTTATTATTTTCTTATTCTTTAAATAGCGATGCGAGGTATCTTGAAACGCGATTTTTATAAGACTCTTTAGGAAAAGATTCTTAAGGTGTAACGTTATGCACTTACGAGACTTGCCTTTTTCTAACTGAAGCAACTTTCAAATTGTGTTGCGGAAAACTGTTTTCTTCAAAGCCTAAAGCCTCAGGGAATTTATGCCTCACAGGAAGTAAAATAAAACAGTTCAAATTAAATACTCATTGTGAATTTGGTTATCATTCCTATGAGCCTAGAATATTAGGATTGCTCGGCACTTGTTCTATCGCCTTACAAACTTCACGGATAATAATCAAAATCTTAAACCGGAAAATTTCATAGAAAAGATAGCTCATTACGTAAATTTGAAAAACTTGTTTTCCTTAAAAATGGAAGCCTTTGGGAAATTAATTTTTGAAATATTGATAATATTGAAAATGTCGGATATCATTTCTCATGCTACAAGAAAGTAACTGTTTTATCCAAAAAGCAGAAAGAGGAATTGATCACTTCTGTCGACTCAGAGAATGTAAGTACCTGTATATTAATCATCCAAATAATGTTTATACTTACTATCTCATATTTTTCCCATAACCTTCGTTATGGAGAAGGAGTTTCTCTAATTGCTCTGTCATTTCTCCCCCTCCATTTTCTTTTCGTACGTTTTAATGGAAACGACGCAAGTATGGATGAAATTGTTATGTTTGAGGGTTCAATGAATACCCAACAATACGATTAGATTAATATTTATTTTATAGCATGACCCTAATGACAGACACGTAATATTACATACTGACTCGGTTAACTACACTTCGATCTCGGTGTCGAAATACTGACCGGAAGCCTGCTTGAGTTCCGGTCATATGTTGCGAACATGGTCGCAAGGCGGTAACCTTTAAATACTATATTTTCATCCCTTTTCGAATTGTTCCGGTCTAAACCTATCGGCTTTTTTTGTCATTCTGTTGGAACGTCTCGGCGGTCCCTGTTTTTGTCGTTGACTTGTTGTTTCTACCTCCAGAAGTTGCGGGTCCTTCCTCAGTATCTTTGTGATCACTATCATGAGGAAAATCCCACGTTCTTTTGGCTGGGTGATCTAAATCTTCTAAGTGACTTGTTCTTAATTGATTGACGTGCATTTTTCGGATTTCGTTACTTAATAATTTTATTAAGTAGGTGAAAAGCCCTAAGCGATCCATTATTCTACCATGTAATCATTTATACATAGATTTTTTGTCGTTGTTCAGTGCAAGAACATCATCATTCACGGAGAAACTACGAGTTTTGACATTGTTGTTTGTTAGGTGTAGTTTATCTTTCGGTGACAACATAGAAAGTGGTGTTTTCAATGAATAACCGCTTCAAGGTTTGTAATTATAACTATCCAAACTTCTATCCTCTTGTTAAAATCATCTACGAAAATTAGAAATTTTTGCAGCTGGTTATCCAAAAAATCAGTATGGACTCTGCCATGGAGCTTCGGACTTTGGCATCGGAACATTTTTGAACGTACAATTCCAGGATGGTCCTTGTGTATAATTTTCAGAACTGATTCTTTTAAATTTCCTGGAATTATGACGCGATTTCCAAAAATTAGACAATCTAATTTCATAGAGATTTTTGAGCGATTTATTAAATAGTGTTTGAGTTCTTTTGGAACAGTTTTTTCAACAGGCCATCCCTTCATTACAAATTCTTTAACAATTTTTAATATTGGGTAGGCACTTGTTTGTACGTCGATATCGTCATAAGACAAAAATTTTTCTTCGAATTAATCGTAAATGCTTGACAAATTACTTCCACGCCGGTGGATTCGTGTGATAAAGGCAATCGTGATAAGGCATCTGCGTGGCCAATATTTTTACCCGATTTATAAACTATTTTGTATCTATAAGTGACCAGAATTAGAGACCATTGCAGTAGACGATCCGTAGTCGTTTGTGGTAAACTCTTATTTGGATTAAAGATAAATTTAAGCGGTTCATGATCGGTTACTAATATTATTTTTCTTCCGAAAATGTATTTGTGGAATTTTTTTACGGTAAATATTATTGCGAGCGCTTCGCAATCCATTTGACTATATTTGCGTTCTGCTTTTGGAAGAGTGGAAGATGCGAAGGCGACAGGTTTTTTCACGTTATCTATTAATTGAGATAGGAACACCCCTACGCCATAAGTGCTAATATCTGACGTAACAATTGTTGTTCTGTCTGGGTTATACAGTACCAAGGTACATTATTCCGAAATAAGATTTTTTGCTTGACTGTAAGCTTTTTCGCATTGCTCGGACCAACACCAAGGGACACTAACTCGAGTTAGTTTATTGACTGGCTCTGACAACATCGACCGGTATTGATAAAAAGCTATGCATGTAATTTAATAATCCCAGAAATGCTTTTACTTGTCTTACGTCCGTGGGACTTGGTGCTGATCGATCAGCCTTAAATTTATCCGAGTCAGGATGTGGTCCGTTTTCATCTAACACATATCATAGATACGGAATCCTTTTTACAAAAAAATGACTTTTGTTGAAATTAATTTCGACATTAAATTTATTTAATCTGAATAACACTTTCTCAACTACTTTCACACACTCAGCTAGTGTTGATCCACCTCAAATAATATCATCTATATACGCACGTGACCCTTTAATTCCAAGTAAGATTTGATGGATAATTCCTTGGAAGATAGCTGCAGCTGAATTCAGACCAAAACAAAGACGTCTGAATTTATATAAGCCCCACTGAGTTGTGATAGTGAGAAGCTCTGTACATGATTCGGCTACGCTTACTTGTAAATAAGCGTTCGATAAATCGATGAGACAAAAGATTTTGCAGTTTATCATGTCCTGAAAAATATCTTCGATTTTTGGAAGAGGGTAAAAATCCATATTCATGTACGGATTTAGTGTGACTTTCAAATCGACACATAAGGATACGTCCATCCTTCCTTTTCGTGACAACAATAGGGGAGGCCCAATTACTCAATGACACCTTTGTTATGATCCGTGCTTTTTCTAATTGATTTAATTCCTCCAAAACTTTATCTTTAATCGCAAAGGGTATATCATATGCTCAATGAAAAATAGGCTGAGCGTCTTTTTCAACGCTTACATCCGCTTCAAATTTTTGTATTGAATCCAAATTATTTTTACCAAAAATGTTTGGGTAGTTTTTTTCCCGATTTGCTTGCATTTTTTTACATCAATTGACTTGACAGCATCGCAAAAATTGATAACTTCGTTCTTATTAGGTAGTAGACCTTCACGCCAATACAGATTTAATACATCTAACCCATTCCGCCCTTACAACAGTTGTCTTATTGCGGAATCGGTTACGATTAGATATAGATTTCTATTTACAATGTTTTGGTATTTAATATCTACTGATACCTCCCCTGATACAACGATGTGATCCTTCTTCTTGGCGGTGACGAGACGATATTTGCTGGATTGCAGGGGCACGTTCGGAAAAATTTCTCGCAATCTGTTTTCCGGAATAATGACAGGCGCAGCTCCGGTATCGATTTCAAAACCGACAGCCGGCGCACCCTCTTGATCACATTTGACACGCACTGATAATGCTTGGCCTTTACATTTTACGGGCTTATTATGACACACTGACATTTGCACTGGACGAATCGGGGCTACTTCGGTCTCCGACGCTGGACTGCTAGTTGTTTCTCTGGTTTCTTCTTTTTTTGGTGTGGCTTTCTTGACGTTGGATTGAAGGATCTCCATATTTGGACTGCGTGACTTGTAAACGGACGTGACGTCATTATTTCTTTCCGCATATCTATAAATTAGATTAATGACATAAACAAGGATATCATCTTCCACTTTACATTGGTTATTAGAAGCGGGGGTACGGCATAATTTTGAAATGTGTCCTTTTTTCCATACTTAAAACATATCCACAAGAGGGCTGGACAGTCTGATGCTCCGTGAGACTTGCGACCACATCTCGTACACCCTTGGTCCCATGACGATGACTGTTAGTCAGCGTTAAACCCTTTTCTGAGCTCAAACTTTCCCTGATCTTGTGAAGAGTTTTGTGGTTTTTTTTGGAATTTTTTTTATGGCTTGAGACTGCCTGGACTATGGCGTTTTCTTGGGATTCCACTTTGATGTCGTGACACTCTTGTTTAACCATTTCCATATTCAAAACTAATGTACAGGCTTTTTCGAATGTCAGATCAGTTTCTGAAAGTAGTTTTCAAATCAGACTTTCGTCTCCTAAGCCTACTACTAGTTTATTCCTTAAGGCTTGATTAAGAAAATCTCCAAAATTGCAATCGGTAGATAATTGTTTAACTGCAATAATGAAGTCCTTAACTGATTCTCCTAGTTTCTGAGCACGACTGTAAAATCTGTAGCAAGCCGGACCCTCTAATTCTTTTGGTCCATAATGTTTTTTTAATAATTTCATCAGCTCTTTAAACGTTTTTGTTTTCGGTTCTATCGGTAAGCACAAACTTTTTAGCAACCTAAATATTCCTGCACCAATCAGAACGACTAAGGCGGCCACCTTGTCCGTGTCCTGAGTTTTTTAACGTGTGAAGAATGCTTACATTCTTTCCAGATAATTTTCGATTGGTTCAACTTCCGAATTAAAAGGCACGGTTGATCGGATAATTGCGGATGACGTGTTATTTTCTTCGCCCATTTCAAACGTACTTTACGCTCAAATTTATAGACTGACTTAATTTTATCTCCACTTTGGAGGACTTGACACAGTAGACTGACGACTCATTTAATTTTCGACCTTTGACCTGGACATGAGGAAATGAAATTTACTTCCTAGCGACTCTCGACTTTCACGACCACGCGGCCGCGCACTGGATTGAGGTTAGAATAATCATCGTGAGATATTCTGAGCATCCCATCCTCGTCGCCAAATATGTTATGTTTGAGGGTTCAATGAATACCCAACAATACGATTAGATTCATATTTATCATATAGCATGACCCTAAATACAGACACGTTATATTACGTACCGACTCGGTCAACTACACTTCGTTCTCGGTGTCACCATATTGACCGGAAGCCTGCTTGAGTTCCGGTCATATGTTGCGAACATGACCGCAAGGCGGTAAACTTCAAATACTACAGTAATTACGAGATCTAATATTTAAGTCGATTCAATTCATGTTTGAACTATCAAAATGACATCGATGGACAGAGTACAGAATCTTCGACATGCAATCGAGAAAACCCTCCAACAATCACCCAGATACATTTGGAACGAGTAAGCAATTAAATTATGAAGGAAAATTGGTAAAATATATGAATATATACAGGTATTGTTATTCATTTCCATGCGAGAGATTAGATTGAAGTTCGTCAGTTATGGATAGCAAAGATTACTTTCGAAAAGACATTGTCAAAACATTACACATAATATCTAAATTTCTTATTTTTTTCGGATTTTTATTCCCCTCAAAACGTACAGCAGACAGAAAAATATGAGCTACGAACGTTAAAGTCAGTCTAAAATTGATGTCATCTGATCTTATGATTCTGTTCAGTCCAAAAAATAAAATATGAAAACTATACAAGCAGTGAAGAGTGCAATTAAAGAAAAATAGCCGAACCTAATCAATACACTAAATACTGAAAGTGGGAATTATTCAATATCAACGGAAACCTTGCAAATTTTTTTTTGCAGATTCGAAATACTTATTCAAGGAAAAGATAACATGAATTCTAGAAAAAAATTTGTATGGTTTCTCAGCGAGATGAAGTGATCTAGAAAAAGCAAGTGACGTCACGAAGTTTTCTAAATTAACTATAACACGCCCGAAAATCATCCGAATATTTTCAACAAAACTACGCATCTATTTTTTTCATTAACATCGTAAACTAATGGAAATTTATATAGAAGTTTGTTTATGTTAGTTCTCTATTGTAAAACAATGTATTTTCTGCAACGTCATATGAAATAATGAACAATCAACATTATTATTGATAAGAAATGATAAAAGTGTTTCTACTACTATATATAATATTAAAATATTCATGCTTTCAATGAACATTTAAGTTTGAAAATTATTTACAACACAAATTTTAAAAACTTATTATACTATATGTAATATTCGTATTATCATTTCCGGAATCAATTTTCGAGTTTTATTCAGAATATCTTAATCTTGCCTATCACTTCATACGATTAATTCGTGAAAATGTAAGTTGATGAATAATTATTGAAAATAATTAAAAATTCCCACCCTTTCACCTTCCCAGTCAAACAATATTTCCAATTTATGACCGCACGAATTAATAATTGTTCGAAATATAAAAATCTAATGACAAAATGATGTATAAAGAAAAAACGAAGAAAGAGGAATTCAAGAATATGTACGTCAAAAAGCTTACATCGCAGACAAATCACCCAACTGGAGACAATAAAAAAAAAGAAAAAGTTAGTTAAGAGTCATTCGCGATTATCTGTGCAAAAATATGCTACATTTATGCAATCTCTTTCCTTATTTGTTCATATAACTTCACCATTATATTCGATGTTTGGGTACATATATAATAAGTTGTATCAAATGAATAATATTAGCTTTATTGTTTTGATAATCAATTAATTTTTGGAAAAAAAGCTATTTTATCAGCTGCTTTTTAATATGGTTTGTGGAATCATCAATATTTGATATTATTGGCAATCAGGTTCATAATATCTCTAGTAGTAAGTAAGTAAGTAAGGAAGTGTTTTTTAGTCTCAATTTTTCTCCAAGAGACGACCGCGAATTACTTGTAATATTTTGATTTTTTCATCCTCTTCAGTTTGTTTATTTGTCTACGATATGAATTTTTTTCGAGATATATATTTTTAAATCCATCTTATTCTTCAATTTTTATGCAATTAACCATTGCACTCCGCAATGATGGAAGAAAAATACCTCAAACGAAAACCAACAACGTCAGCACTATCAACTCCATTAGAGAGGTCGCAGTAACATTGAATAATCAGGAATTGATTAAAAATTCAGAGAATACTGAGGCCCTTGCCTATCATTCAAACTGCTCAAGTTCATTTTACATGAAGGAGAAAAATATGTCTGGATGTCGCTTAGCTGTAAATTGTTATTCTGAGAACCGTAAAATTCATGAAAAAGCGTTTGCAGCTCTCTCGAAAATTATCCGTAACGCAGTCATAGAAGACGAAAAAGTTTTTTTCTTGATTGAGTTACTAAGTAAGTACATTGCTCTCTTGTTTGAATTCGGAGAAAACGATGTCAATTCTGAAGACATTATGTAATATCGATCGGAAAAATTGGAACTGAAAATCATGAGCATTTTTAAAGAGCAAATAACAATCGAAGCAACGAATGGACCGCATAACAAGAAGATAGTTCACAAGCGCGACTTGGACATTGGTAAGCTGGCTTGTGAGACCCTTGTTTCAGAACAGAAAAAGAAAAACAGAATCCGAGATGTTGCTCATGAGTTAAGAAATTCCGTCAAGTCTATGGGTTGTAGAAAACTGCCTAAAAATTTAACCGTCGATGACGACATTCCGGGCGAATGTGACATTCCCGATAAACTTTTACAGTCTATGTCTGACCTCATTCATGGTCCTGACACTCGACGAAAGAATTCTGACGATGATGACACAAAAATTAAATCTTTGTGCAGCGATATTGTGTATGTCATTTCTAAGGGTCACGTTGAGCTCGCAAAACATCTGAAGCTCGGGTTAGCAATGAAATCACTGAAAGGTTAGCGAAAGGTTATTGACCATTTCGAATGGGTATGGTCATAGTATTGGCTACAATTTGGTAGAGGAAATCGTAACCAAATTGACGTATGCAGCTTATTATGAGGATTCCAAAGTACCACCGGGAATTGATGCAGTGATGGGCTGAGCACTCATTTAGCTTTTGACAATTTCGATCGTTTTGTAAACACTCCCGCTGGCAAAGATACCTTACACGATACGGTGGGAAAAATTTATCAGTTTTCTGTTTCCAAAACTGACGCTCTCATCGCACTTGAAGCGAACGAATTGACTCGTTCAATTGATTTTGAAGCTCGAGTACTTTGAAAACGACGAAAGTTTAATGAGTTGCTTGGTGATATCGAGCATTATTATCGGAAACTACCAAAAGCAGTATCATCTACTTCTTGCGATAAGTTTCACTCATTTCATTCATTCATTATTGGTAACGATATTGTCAACATTTTGAACGAGGCCGGAATGCTTGAAGAAGGCTCAGTTAATAGTTTTATTGAAAGCAAACACTTCAATCGATGTGAAAGAATCCACCCTATTCTTGCCGTTGCACTGCAAAGCCTTCATTCCGAGAGATTCAAAAAGAAGAGCAATATTGACCCCGAAACATTATTCGAAGATTTGCTCTCATTTGCTGATAATTCGCCTGACATAAACGAGGATCATCAAGTTCCTCATTCACTCGGAAAAATCCTCAACGATTACAAGTTTTTTCTTGACCTCATTTTGACTGGCTTTTATGGAGAAACAGCCCAGTTTTACATGCAGTATATTGAGTTCATCAATACTTTTCACCGATTCTCATTACATTTCATGTTATATATGGTATTCTTCGCCCTTAATCAACCGAATAATGCAAGGTGGTCGATTCTGTATATTTGCAATATACTGAAGTTGAAAATTGAGAATTCGCCACTGCTACAAGAATTTGATAGAGGTGCATTTGGTGTCAAACGAACGAAAAATATTTTTGCTCGTGCACCTGTTGACTTCACCTTAAAATAAAGGATCAATGCAGACGAAACTAATTCCTTGACAGGGCTTAGTCATTTCACGAACTATGTTTCCGCGAGACAACGTTGGGCTTTGAGCCACAGTTTAAGAAACACAATA
This sequence comes from Melikaiella ostensackeni, assembly GCA_032362435.1. Classification (NCBI taxonomy): domain Eukaryota; kingdom Metazoa; phylum Arthropoda; class Insecta; order Hymenoptera; family Cynipidae; genus Melikaiella; species Melikaiella ostensackeni. The sequence goes on from JAUMHM010083308.1 coordinate 10,331, forward strand.
ACGGCGTCCGTTATAAAAGACGTTGGTATATCAGGAAAAAACGATATTTCCTCGTTCATTACAAAAATGTCGTATTCAGAAAGATATAGGATAATTTGATAAACTTAAAGTTACTATTGAGAAAGATTTGATTCCATTCGACGACGAACTTCATGAACTTGAATTATTTAATGTATCTACGGGAAAAGCTGCTTTGGTGGAAGTGACTAATTTTCTTCTGAATGTGGAATCAATGGGATACAAGCAAAAAGTTTGTTTCATAGATGAGTGCGCCTCAGATCCGAACAAATTTTCAAAACCATAGGAAGAAAAAATGCTACATTTTATATCAGAATGCGTGAAGAAAACGGTGAAAAGCAATGACGGCTCGAAGAAATCACTTTTAGAAATGGAGCGGGATATTTTTGGAAGGCTTTCAGCAATTTCCTGGAAGCAGCAAATTGACTTGGAGTTTTGCTTATCTTTCCCCTTAGTACCAGCACCTCCATCGCTTTTCTAATGTTCAGGGAAAATGTGCAAAACCGACAAAGCAAAATTAGCGAGCATTTTACTCTTGAATGTTAAACTTTCCAGTCACAATCGCTCAGACATCGAAATTGTTGACGGTTTCTATGTTCTTCATCTTTTGGGTCAAATTTTCGTCCAAGCATTGGTAAAATGATTATGAGTGATGTCAATCGAAAATTCTGGTGACAGCTTCTGATACCGATGTACTCGTTATTTTACTTGGAAACATGCACAAATTAGAACAATACGAGATTTGGCCTGCTGGTAATACATCGAAACAGAACGAGATCAATTGTTTCAAAGAAAAATTATTTTCCAATGAAGAACTATCTTTGGCTAGTGATGAATTGTATTCTTCTATCGTAGATTGGATTTCTGCATTTTGAATTTCGTATTTCAAATCAAGTTTCACAATGTGATAAAATATTCAGAAATTTCGAAAATGTAATTAGATATTTTTTAAAAATTAAACTTCAAATCAATTCTGTACTCTATACCATAAATTAGTTTTATAGGTTTTGAGTATCTCATCAACTTTTTTTCGAATTTATAATAATTTCTTACTTAATTATTGTAATTAAATTTGTCTTGAATTCATTCCTCAATAGACATTTACTATACGATATATCATTTATCATAAATTTTTACTTTCAAAATTAATATCCAAATTTCACACTGATAATGTCATACTTGAGAATCTATATAATTTGTACATCTACGATGAACTTTCAATTAGCGTATTTCGCATGAAAACCTCATAATTATGTTAGATTTCACTCATAACCTATTGTTTGCTAGGTCCATTAATTTTTTATGGATTGATTCTTCAAATTGTATTTAAAATCCAAATATAATGATAAATTGGCTATTTGAAATAAATGTTTCATTTCTTTTTATGTCACATGTTAACTTTTTGTTTGTTAGTTTCATAAATTATTATATTTCTATTGTATTTTGAATTATTATAACTTTAATTTTTCGAATGATCCTTGAACTTTGGATGAGTGAAAATTAATTCTTTGGCATTTTCTTGATGTATGAAAAGTCCCTCGTATTTTTTCTATTTACAAATTTTTATACGTATTGAAATATTGAAGCATCAAATTAAAATTGTGATGAATATAACTACTCAATGTAAAGTTGAAAAAATAATAATTCGGATTTCAGCTCGAAAAATAATTTGGCAACCAATAAATGAAATTATTAAACAATCAGTTGGAAGGGTGAATCGGAAAAATCATGAAAAAATTCATTTTAAATGAGCCAATCTAAAATTTATTTTGGACATTCACATTATACAGATTTAAAATATAAAATTATTAATGTGAAATCCGAAAATTACTTTGGAAGTTGGTAATTTCAATGAAAAATGATGAACAGTAAACTCCCAGTAAACAAAATGGCTTACAGATTTAATTACAATAATACTTGAATAATTGTAAATTGATAAAAACGACAGAAATCTATGTGAAATTAAGGAGCTTAATTTATAGACAAACTTATGAATTGATTTCAAGCTAAACTTCAAAGATTAATCTCAAATAACATTTTCAAAATTCCCAGATGATTATTCTAAATTCTGAAACTCAAATTGAAATACAAAAAAGATTTCGCCTATCAAAAAATAAATAGTAACTAATTTTTGAAAAAAATGTTAAATTATTATTTTGAAATTCGAAAAAATATTCGAAAATGAAATTCAATAGAAAAGCTGTAAAGTACAAGGGGGGGGGGAGACAACGGCGGAACCGGTTTGCCGAATCTCAGCTTTGACCAGAAGTGGTTCTTCATTCTCTTTCTATCGCGCGGGCAAAATATAAAGTTTTTGCGAACGATTGTCCCACTTTAGACCCAGAATTTCGCAGGCAACCTTATATCACCTTCAAGCATAGATCGTAAGCTTTCGATTAATGCATGTATTGTTTTATTGAATAGCCAGTGAAGTTGTTCGCAAAAAATATTTACATTAATGTTTGAACAACCCTTGCTTAGACCCGCCTGGGGATTAACAACCCTACATTTTCCTATTTGTCTAGTTGTCAATTAGTTGTCAATTTTGTCACATTTTTAATGAATAATTGATAATGTTGATACTTGGATTTGTATTGTCTGCTTTATTTTCACTAGTCCTGTGTTAAAGTCCCCGTTTCGATAGTTTGCACGAAAGGTTGCGTAGGAAAAAGGTTTCTTATTATTACGAATAATAACTCGATCAGTTGAAATTACAATTAACAAATCTGATTTACTCAATTCAAACAAATGCTAATTTTTGTTCACAGAATCTTTTTGAAACAAATTTAAAATTTTGACCCCCCCCCCGTTTTTGTCAAATGTCCACGTTTTGAGACCCCCTAAGCCCAGAAAACATGTTTTTACGAATGTTTCTGTCTGTGTCTGTTTGTCTGTAGATTTTTAGTTTGTGAACACGATAACTTTCGAAAGAAATGATCGATTGGATTGGCTTTTGGTATACTCTTTGAGTGTCCTGAAATGAAGGCCAAGTTGGTTAGCCAGCCATTTTGGACAAAAATTCAAAGAGTGGGAGCATTTTTAAAATTTTTGAGACTACTTTCTTTTAAAATATACAAATTC
>JAUMHM010083309.1:0-13428 GCA_032362435.1 Melikaiella ostensackeni
TGGGAATTAATGAAAATTGAGGCGAAGTGAGGAGTAATGAGAAGTGAGGGGATGGGAGGGAACGTGTTGTGGGGAAGTGCCGAGAAATTAGAGGCGGGAAAGTGAGGGATGGGAGGAAGTGAAGTGAGGGGAAATGAGGGTTGGTAGGGGAGGGAAAGCGGGAAGAGAGGGGAAAGTAAAGGAGTTGAAATTGAAGAGAGCTGAGCGTGGGGCAATGAAAGGAAGTGGGGGTGGACAGGGGAAATGGGGAGGGAAAACAAGGAAAGGTTGAGGGTGTGTTGGGGAAGGATAATTAGGGATGGGAAAGAGCTAAAAAATTTTAATACTGTATTAAATAGGCTACGAAACCCTTTCTTGAAGGTGCATCTCACCTACTTTTCCTAATTTTTTCTCCTCATTTCCCTTAAATTAAGTTGCTAAGGATTTTTAGTATTGAAAATTTTTTTAGCAATTTTCACTTTGTATTCTATGGCTAATTTTGAGGACAATCGTTGAGGGAAAATTCAATAAGCCTTATATTGACGTTTTTCTCAAAAATTTAGAAAATCGTTTTTCTTTCTTTTGGGAAATACGTCTTAAACTTTATGGGATTTGCGGAACCCCTGAAAGAAAATTCTTGAGAATCAAAAACCCCATTCCTATATATCAAAGCTTCCAGATGGAACGAATAATATTCCTCTTAAGATTTTTCCTTTAGGGAGTACAAAAGATAAACAAGGCAATAATCCGGAAAATCTAGAAGACTTCAGACTTTCTTTTATAGAAAAATAAAAAGCAAGAAAAGTGACCAGAGAATGAGAGAGATGCTGCAGACAAAAGGTCATAAACTGAGAATAGGGTAGATGAGGAAATCCATAAAAGGAGAATCGAGTCGTGCTCGTATAAAGCATCACGAACTAAGAATAAAAGACTATTTTTTTTCTTCTGGAAAAAAGTTTTGAAAACATTAACTCAATTACGTAAAGCCATCTTGTGTAAGAGACTTGGACAAAAAGTCTTAAAGTCTTAAAAGTAGAAAAAGGAAATAGTCAACCAAACCAAATTTGTCTAACCCTTTCTTTTTTCTTTCTTTTCCTTCTCCTTTTTTTTTAAGATTCTTCTTTTCTCTTTTTCTTCCGTTCTTCTGCTTCTTCCTTTCTTTTTCTATTTTTTCATCCTCTTCTTCTATTATACTTCTGTTTTTTTATTATTATTCTTCTTTGCTTCCATTCCCATTCTTCTCTTCTCTTTATTCTTCTTCAAATTTGTTTCCCAATGTCTTTTTACGTAACACTTTCTCATATTCTTCAATAAAATAATAAAAAATAACAGAAATGAGAAAAAAATGGTCAACCGAATCAACTTTGGTCGATCTTTTCCTTTTTCGTATATCAGGAAGTATATTTTTAGAAATCAGTTTGATGATCTCATCAGAGACAATTATATAACAAAGGAAAAAATAAGGGAAAAAAGGAAAGGGTCAACTAAAGTTAGTTTGGCTGACCCTTTCACTTTTACCTTTTCCTTCAAATTCACTAAACTCAAGGTTCTTAACGTTTTTTCCTTCTTTCTTTCTCAAGGTTCTCCTTCCCTATTCTTAAGGTTCTTCTTCTTCTTCCGTTCTTCTCTTTCGTTTTTCTTCTTCCATTCGCTGCCGCTTTTTTTTCTTTTCCCTTTCTTCTTCTTATTCTACAGATTTTTTTCTGATGTCCTTACACGTTACACTTTCTCATATTCATTGAGAAAATAGTAAAGGATAACAGAAAGAAGATGAGGAAGAGGCGCCAAACTAATTTTGGTTTACACTTTCCTTTTTCGTATGTTACCAAGTATATTTCCAGAAATCAGTGTGATAGACTCATGAGAGAAATTATATAACAACGGGGAATAGAGGGAGAAAAAGAAAAGGGTCAACCAAAGTAATTTTGATTGATCATTTCCTTTCTACGCTTTCCTTCTAATTTACTAAACGGAGACATCAAGTCATAGACTTGCTTCCGTTCCGTTGAGGTTCTTGAGGATGTTAAAGTTTTTTTCTTCTTCTTCTCCATTCAGGAGGTTCTTCTTTTTTCTTCTTCTTTCTTCTTGCGTTCTTCTTCCTAGGTTCTTTCTTCATTCTCTTTTCTTCTTCTTCTTATTCTTCCGTTTTCCTTCCTTCTTCTTCCTTCTTCCTGCCGTTCTTCTTTTCTTCTTCTACAACTTTTTTTCTTATGCCCTCACACGTTATACTTTATCATATTCTTAAAGGAAATAGAAAAGAACAACAGAAGGAAGGAAAAGTGAGCGAGTGAGGGGAAAGTAATCCTCTTTCGTTGTTCTCAGTCACTAACGTCGTTTTCGCGTGACAAATTGCTTCCTTTTTCACTTTTTTTCATTAAGATCGAGATGAAATCTACTCGATCACAGAACTCATCTTGACTTTTTGGAAAAATTCTCGATATTATATTATATATACTGATCGAGAAAATCAACCAGTCATCCTTCTTCACTTTCAATATGACATCAATTTCATCGTTTTATTTTTTTCTTCTCGATCTCAAGAGACGAGGGTAGCTCTCGTCGCCGGTTGATAGGAAATTAGATTGATTTATGAATTTCTTTTCTTCTTTTCCAAACTTGTTTCTGATCGGAAGTACACATGAGGGTGAAAACCAAAAAGTTGAAATTATTTCGATTTTGAATTAAATGAAAAAAAGTATTTCAGATCTACATGAAACATTTTTTTCTATTCATATTAATCACGATAAGTGTCAAAGTAATGATTTGCGAGATAAAGAAGTACGCATTATTTTATGATTATCATTTTTCGTATTTAACGACAATCTTAAAGTTTTAAATTATTCATTTTTGAATACCTTAGACGTACAATGATCCAATTATCACAAATTTGAGTTTGTACAGTAAAAATCGTTCATTACTTTAATTAATTAAAATTATCATTTTTATTATATATTATATTACTTAAATTAATTTAAAATTGTCTAATTTGTAAAACATCAAGTCAAAATTATAATTCTTTCGAAAAATGCCATTAATTCGAGATTTTATGAGATAATTGTTTAAACTAAATCAATTTTCAGATTTTTTAAAACAATTAGCAGTAAGTTAAAAAGTACTAAGAATTAGGAAAAAGTTTTGAAACCTGTTAAAAAATAGCAAAAAAATGTTTTCTGCCTTTTTCTTGCAAAAAAAAATATATTTCAACGTTTCTCAATAGGTTAAACAATAAAGAGTTAACTGTAATGAGGAAATGCCCTCTTCAAATTCATAAAGTAAGCTTAAGCATTCAGAAAATACCATCAATTCGCGAAATTATGAGAAAATAAACTGTTTGAACAAATGAAAATTGTCTGCATAATAAGGAGTACTTCGAAAAAAATAAGATTTAGGCTACACTTTTGAAACTTGTTGAAAAACTAACAAGAAAGTACGATTTTACAAATTTTTCCGGTGAAAATTTTGATTTAAACAAAAACAAAATGTTTAATCAATGAAAAAAATGGACACTCTTTAAGTTCATTAAATGGACGATAGCGTACAATATGGTCTGATTGGTCAAAATGAAAAATACAAATATTTGAAGCAGAATATGATTCTCTTTGACCAGGTCTACTTTCGAAAAAATTTCAGGTTTCCTTTTTCAAAAGATACAGTCTAATAAATTCAATTTCAAAAGATTTTACTGATCACAGGCTAAATTACCAATAATTTCTTATAGAATTATTAATTAATGTAAATTTGAAGGAATTTTTAACAATTATTGAATTCTAAATAATTCTCATTAATGTTAATATGAAATTATAATCATATCGAGAGATCGACCACTCGACTTTTGGGTGTACATCAGATTTCAACGATTTCAAAAGAATTCGAAAGATTTCAAAATATTTCATGATATTTGAGAAGAATAAAATTCGCAAAGATTTTCAATATTTCACAAAGATTTCAATGAATTCAGAAGATTTCGCAGAGACTTCAAAGATTTTACAAGGGTTTCAAAGATTTAAAAATATTTCAAAATGTTATAGAAGATTTCAAAGATTTCAGAAAGATTTCAAAGATTTCAAAACATTTCAAATTATTTGAAAAGAAATCGCAAAGATTTTAAATATTTCACAAAGATTTCAATGAATTCAGAAGACTTCGCAGAGACTTCAAAGATTTCACAAAGATTTCAAAGATTTCAAAAAAGGAGTTTCAGAAGATTTCACAAAGATATGAAGGATTTCTGAAAGATTTAAAAATACTTTAAAATATTTTACGAGATTTTAAAGATTTTAAAAATGTTTCAATGATTTCAGAAATGTTTCAAAGCTTTTAAAAAATTTTAAAATATTTTGGAAGATTTCGCAAAGATTTGGAAGATTTCAAAATTTTTCAGAATATTTCCCAAAATTTTTGAGTTTTTAGAAGGATTTTGAGTTTTAAAAGTTCGATTTTTTAAATTTCAATTCCCGCGAAATTTTTTTTCAAAATGGGAAAAAACCGGGAAATGACCAGGAATTTTTTTCTTCGACTACAACGGCCACCCTGAAATTTGACGTTTGAGGTTTAACGATTTTTAATCCAAAAATTGATAATTTTAGATAGAAATATATTTGAAAATTATTAAATTAAAAATTTAAATCTAGTAACTGATTTATAAATTTCATGTTTGAAGCATTCTAAATTGATCAATTTGAAATGAAAAATGTATGAAATTGAATTGAATTGAATTTCAAATTGAAAGTTCTCAAAGTTGAATAATTTCGAATAAAAATTTTTTGAACGTTTTATGATAACAATCGTTCAAAATTCAATAATTTAAAAATAAAACCTTTGGAAATTAAAAATTTCATGTTGAGTTTAATAAAAGGAAAGTCCTAATAGTCCTTCTTTGATGAACAAAGAAAAAATTATAGCCAAAAAAAGTAAAAACAATCATAGTTTCATAGAAGAATGGTAGAAATCACGTGAATGTGAATCTGATATAAAAAGCTCTTTAACGTTCAGTCTGCTGTACCATTGTTTGACTTATATAGACTGGGTCATAAAAAAAACAAAAACTGTTTTATACTCGTTTCATCCATTGTCTTATTTATCGAATTTTTTATTTCACGATCAGTTATTAAGATTAGTGAGAGCAAAAAGCACTAAAGGCATAAATATTGAAGTGAGAGGAAATTTGCAGATAGCAGAAGAAGTCGAATTTCCTCTTTTTCAATCAGAATTGAGTCCGAAAATATGAATATCAAATAGAGATATTTTTATGGGATAAAAATTAAAGTGATTTTACAATATTTATAAAATCATATTATTAAAAAAATGACAAACTGGAACAATATCAAAGTTTAGAAACAATAACAGAGGAAGCAGCAATTTTCAAGTGTCCTATATTTAAAGAATTTCAATTTTAGAGATTGTAATCAAATGTTTTGTACTAAATTTACACAAACTCTGATTGAAACTACACTTCAAATTTCGTTCAAAATAGTCAAGAAATTCTAATAGAGATAGAATCACTACTTTTTAATACAAATTCTTATTACTGAGAAAAAGATCAGAAAACCAGTTTCACGAAAATTTCTTTACAATTTCAAAAAAGGAGAGAAAACCCTTTAAAATCTTTTTTATCACTCATTATTCAATTCCGAAAGCACCATCGAAGGGGTAATCACCCGTAAATTCGTTTTAGCTTGTTGCACTTAATGCCTAATGATGCGAGATAAAAGCTAATATCGATCGATGAAACATAATTGGGATAGAATGATTAATTGCGATAAATCTAACGTGTGATATTTCAGAGCCGATGGTCAAACTTTAATTAATTATTGTACGTCGATGTCCTGAATTAACGGTGAACGTATATCAATTGTGTGTGATTATCCCTCTATTATACCACACACCTTCAATTTATGCAAATTTGTGTTTATATGCACATAAATGTCTAAATATGTGTTGTATATAGAGCCAAAGACCTGATAAATCAATAAATTTTTGGGCTGTAAACATTAAATGATATTCAACCTCGTGTTAATTTAATATAAAATAAGAGGCATCAAAATCCAATTTTCAGTTTCATGAAACAATTGAACATTTTCAATGTTCCTATTAGATAAACATAATGAATAAAGTGTTCGCACAAATTTGTCCACAGACCTTTTTCTTTTCCACTGTGCATTTTAACTCTTTGGTACAGGGTGGTTTTTTTGCGTCTCAAGACTCTTGGTCTTGATTTTAGATGACCTGCAGTATTTAAACAAATTAACACTTCTGGCGGGGGGGGGGATTATACGGCATTTCCACTCCCACTTGCTTTTTTCAAAATTCAAGTCGGTTGCCTTTTTTTGATACTTTAATTGCAACAACCATTTTTTTAATAAACCAACGTGAATTTCGAGAAAGTGGGAGTGGAAATAACAGTGAAAAAGGTACATAATTGTCCCATCTAGGAAATATTTGACCATGTACAGTATGTGACACGTACTATACGCTCTTTTGACCTATAGCGCGCGGAAAGACGGTCAGTCACCGCTGAACGCGTTGAGCGAGCCCCACCCGGTCGAGTTTAGAGCCACGTGACTCGAAACGGCGAATGACAGAGACAAGTTCTCCCCGGCGCAGGGCCTTCCATTCCAGCCAGCACCAGCTGAAGGTGATTCCGCATGTGAACCTTGATTCTCGGAACATACGTTTTTCGGACGTTTCGGTAGCACGTTGCGCAGTGGAGCCAACTTATGTTGAATGAAAATATATAATACTGTACTGAAATAGAAAATGGCGACTGGCAGCTCGCGCAGATTCGGTATTATACTTTTCATATTATTTCAAAAAAAAAGTAAACAAACAGACAGCACCGGCTGATGACCAAATCTGCGCGAAATGCCAGTCGCCATTTCTCATTTCAGTATTGTATTATATATTTTCTTTCAACATTAATTGGCATCATTGCGTTACGTGCAATCGAAACGTCCGTCGAAACGTACATTCCGAGAATCTACCACATGTAGTAGGTTCACATGTGGAATCATCTTGAGGTGGGAACAAGGCTATATTAGTTCTCCCGAGAGCGAAAGGAGAGGAAATCATCCGATCATAAATCGAAATTGGTGTTTAAAATCCGAATACGGAATCCTGATTTATGAAACGTTCATCAGACCCTTTACTTACGGATTCTTGTACAGCTTGGGGAGGAGCCTCCAAAGGTCCTCCACCAAATTCAAATAGTTCAGTTCCGGCGTATCACAAAAACCCCTAAATACACCAAAAACGTTCTCCTGCGCAAAGAATTCAACTTACCAACTGTATCAGAGAACATCCAGGACACTGCTAAAGGTTATACGAAAGATCAGCCAAATCCAAACATTCTCATATTTCATCCCTTGGAGACTACAATTTCGATCCACTGCGTAAATGCGCAAAACCCCTAAGGACTTACTACTGAAATAAGTGACACTGCATCCGCACATTCTCATCTTTATATGCACAACAGCCAATCGCACCCGCCCCACCCCTCTCATCCAACTTGATCATCATAGTAATGATTGTTGATTTTTTGCCTGCATGCGGGCTTTTTTGCCGCACACTAATCATCATTTCTCTGTTCTAGCCGCCATGTTTCTACCTATCCGATCGTGTAATAATGCTCAGGCGGGTCACGCACATCAACACCTTCCCGATCCTTCCAGCTTCCCGCATGCAAGGGAGACCATTTTTTTGCTCGTCACCGTCATTGCGGCTCGATCACGCGCAACGGCCAATAGCGTGGCTGAGCCTCACTGGAGGGGACGATGACAGCAGCTCCCTCCCCCCTTCAAGGAGAGGAAAGATTGGATTGAACACTCAAAGCAAAAGCATTGTTTTACGAATGTAAAAGTTCGAAGAAATTATCAAGACAGGCGGAGGCGTTTGACCCACGCCTGTCTTCAATATTGTAGATCGACGAAGATTTTTGACTCGCGTCTATCAGCAGAAGCGAAAAATAAGAAGGGCAAGAAGCAAAAAACACTCTATGTCAATGATTACACATCGCTCATCAACCTGATACATGAAGTCACGGAAAGAGATCCAGAGATAAAGAAGAACTATAAATCTACTAGAATAACAATTTACGCTGACAAACAAGAGGATCACGAGAACTTTAAAAATCTATTTGCTGAAAGAAATGTTGCCTCACTTTACATATTTCATGAAACAAGACAAACATCAGAAGCTTGTTATACGTGGACTGGGATACCTCGCAGAGTGTCATACAGAACGACCTAGAACAACAAGAACTACAAATTACTAAAGTGCTCAGACTAAAGACTAAAGCTACAGCCTCAAGAAAGGCAAACTTCAAGATGCCCTCAAAATCAGGGCAGTATGTTACATGAGGATTCGATGGGAAAAGTTTCGGAATACAAGACTAGTCACACAGTGTCGAAGATGCCAGCATTTCGGACATAAAACGGAAAATTAGCATCAATAACCACGATATGTCAAGCGCTTAGTAAGCCACCTCACGCCAGACTGCCCAAAAACATTTAACAAAAACCGCAATGTGTCAATTGCAAAGGAGAACACCCTGCAATCAACAGCAGAAGTGAAGTGTATAAAAAGCATCCCGAAAATGTTGAAAAACGAAGAATGAAAGGGAATTATCAACTGCAAAATCACCGTCCTCCACCTGTCTACAGTTATGAAAATACAGCATTCAATTGTCCACCACTACCACGAAGCAGAGGACAGTACGACCTACCAAGATCAACTATCTCTGCAACAACCAGAACAGACAACACTACGTTAACATGAACAACTTGAAAACTCCGCTGAGACATCATAACCAATGCACAACTGAACCTGAAGTCAGTGAAACACCAGACACATAGGATCTTCTATGAGTCTTCCAGAAAATAAATCAACCATGTGATATATGTAAACTCTTTGAATTAGCAATTAGACTTAAAGAAAAATTGTATGCATGACAAAATAGTTTCCAAAGATTACAAGCAATTAGCAAGCTAGTTACTGAACTTGATGGATAGTCCCGTAAATCGCAAAAACTTAAAATTAGAACACTGAAATGCCAGTGCTTGAAAAAAAAACTTGTAATACCCATGTTTCTTGACAGATACGATGTAGATATATTCATGGTTCATGTTTGGAGAAACATGGTTCAATAATAAATGTAAAGCACGACTGTGTGTGTAGAAATACTTGAGGAGAGATAGGTAAAAAAAACCTGCAGTTGGAGTAGCCTTGTATGATAAAAATCATATCCCCTAGGTGCGAATTTGGGTCGGCAGCCAGAGTTAGATGGTCGGTCCAAAGTCGGGCCTGCTTTGGTAACCAAATTTCGGTAACCAAAGTTCGTCCAATGGTAGCAGCTCCAGGCTACTTTTTTTGGGCCAACGTTGGCAGCCAATATTGCTGGTAATTTTTAAATTTAAACATTAAAAATGTTCAAACTCCCCTGATCATAATATGTTAAAAATAAAAAATAAAATAAATATACATTCTCAACCTTGCCAACCACTGTCGCGCCAACCGTGGAAAAAAGGTGGACTTGCATTATCATTACGCTAGTTGGTCCGACCAATGGTTCACAAAGTTGGGCCAACTTTGAAAACTAATTGTGTACCAACCTTGTATTCCGTGACTGGCTTCACCTTGGCAACCATTGTCGGGCCAACCTTGGAATATAGGTGGGCTTGCGTTATCATTACGCTAGTCGGGCTGACTATTGGTTCACAAAGTTGGCCCGATCTTCCAAAGGTCGTCCCAATCGTGGTCCGACGGAAAATTCGCACCTGGGCGTTGTATTTGAACTTGAGCTGGATAACATTAAATTATTTGAAGCGCATGCTATTAAATTCGAAAGCCAAATAATCTTAGTATCTATGTATGCCCCGCCAGAAAGTCACATTTGTACAACTGAATTAAATTTCATTCTCAGCCTAAGTAGCAAAGTCATAACAGCTGGAGATTTTATTGCCAAACATGCCAGCTGGAACTGCTACTGTAATAATAATAAAAATATCAACATAATAAACAATTACATAAGTCAAAATTCCTAAGCCTTAGAATTTCCAGACAATTTTACCTTATATCCATATAATCCAAAACCACGACCCTGCAATGTATACCTAGCTATCAACAGAAACATTGTTAATAAGTCATCAGTTAATATTCTTGACGAACTATGTTGAACCTTTTAGGATCAAATATGAGTTATCGCAGCATCTGCTAAAAAATTAAGAACATATTTCCAGATAACCTCAATTTTCGAAGCCTATACTAGCCAAAGTAACTGTAAATATTGTGAATAGATTAGCTTCTGTCAGGTTAAGAAGTAATATATCCTAAGTCATCAAAATTAAATAAGTTTTTTTCAAATTTTTGCTTAATAATAAGATCCAAAACTATCGAAACAAAAATTACCACAAGTACAATAGGAGCAAGAAGTTGCTTAAGATAGGGCCCAAAAATGTATACTACGCCAATGTAAGCAAAATTTGAGAATAATAAAGGACATTTTAATCAACAAACAAACGAAACAACAGACCTCCGCCGGCTTTCCGGCTGAACTATCTTTCAACCTTTCAGAGTATTCTGATCGTTCACCAGCTTACTGGGAGGCGCCAGACTTAAACATTCATCTTGAAAGGTGAATAATATTAGGGCTTACTGATCCCATATATTTTCAATTTTACTCTTACCAGCTGAAAATTACTATACAGAAACCTCGGAGGATCCTGTACATGGTCCTGTACAGGTTCGCGTACATGAAACTGTACAGGTAATCCTAAAGATTCCTGTGCAAGAATTTGGCGCAGGAAGCTGTACATGATCCTGCAAGGGAACCTGCACTGACAAAATTGATCCTGCAAGGAAACCCGCACTGACAAAGGAACCTTTGGAAGGATTATGTACAGATTGCTTTGTGACCATTAGCGCACCCTAGTTGATTAGTTCTTATGTAGGTTCATGTTCAGGATCTTGAACAAGTCCCTGTACATAAACCCGCGCCTCAATTCACTTTGTGAAGAAATCTGTACAGGATCTTTTAAGCACTGTAAAAACTAAAAATCTCTTTTTTATGGTATAATTTTTTGCGTGTCCTGTTTCTGAATAGGATATCTTCATTCTGCTATTTTTAATGTAAAACAAAGGATGCTGGGATCCCACCACTGGTTTCATTTTAGTACCACTCGAGACTCTTTTGTTCTGAGTCTTATATTAATACCTGAAAATAGCTCAGAAATAATTCCTTCTTTCAACAGTGATGGTTACTTTGCATACAGGTTCCTTTGTAGGATCGTGTACAGTTTCCTTCGCCAAATTCCTGCACAGGAATCTTCAGGATTACCTGTGCAGGTTCGTGTGCGCAAACCTGGACAGGAACATGTGCGGGATCCTCTGAGGCTCCTGTACAGGAATTATTATCTGTGTTATTTCTATTTTTATTTTATATTTTGATGCCGAACATATAGAATCCTCAGGAATTACTGATAGGTATGTCATTATTATTCACGTCGACGATAGAATAAGAATGAAAAGACATTTATAGTGATAGACTTTGTTAGGTCTGAAAAAGCTAGATTGATAATCATAATCTTCGTTCCCTTAGCTTTGTAATAATGGATGAGATTTAAAATATAATTTGCCATTTTATAAATAGGGTATTCTCAATTAGTGACCTTCTGCCGCCTCTAGCTTCAATTATGTCGCTATGGAGAACCCCCCATGGGGGGCGAAACCGCTCTCGTCCTCGTGACTCATCCTCCAGTCAAAACCGGTGCTCCAAAACTGTAGTCCTACGCTACTGCGCATGCGTGGTATGGTCCGCATTATTGGCTCAGATCATCGGCTCTAGAAGGAATATCTTGTTTCCCCTGGAGTCCATTGACCGAACCAATAGTATCGCTTTTCGCGAATCATGCGCAGTTTCGCGAGGGCTACATTTTAGGAGCACTAATCAAAACCCGGATAAGTAGCACGACGGCGTTGTATAGATTTCAAATGACAGTGATTCTGGAATTCGTTACGTGACGCCAATTTTGTTACAAGTGCTTCACTGCGCCAGTGCAGTTTCTTCATTTATTTTGAATTTAAAGGATGGATTTCGTGGTACGAGTATATTAATTTGACAGATTAACCTCCAAAGTATCTTCAACTTTAATATAGTGCAAGAGTGAATAGGGGAGAGTGATATAAAACTGTGTATTCTGGAAAATCGATTTTATTACTGCAAGTTTACTGCTTTGTCCTAGTTCGAGAACGAGTTAATTATACGAAGTTATCTGATCAATATGATCATACCAAAATTGTTGATACTGAGTAGAATAAGTCTCCTAATTTTTTTGCAGTACTCACTTCTTTTCTACCTTCATTTCGAAAAAATTCTTGACATTTGAATTTTCACTACAAACTTTAATAATATAGATTGAACCGTAATTCGAAAAATACGACCCGTCTTGACAGACAATAAAAATCAAATAAATTTGTTATTCTCTAAAATCCGATTCTTCTCGTACAGTCTCGGAAGAAGAAAGTCGATATTCTGGCATTCAGATTTAACGACTCATAATCTAGGCAAGAAAAAGCAGTGAAACTTTTATGACAAAAGCATGTTCTTCATTTTGGATCTTCGATCTGTCAGTTTGAAACTTTTTATGATTGTGATTCTGACTTTCATGTTTTGGAAGTTAAATCCGAATGATCTCTCGTCATCCCTTATCTATACATATAATTTTGGCATCTCAACAGAATTATTCATTGAAATAGGTTTTGAATGCAGTACCTTTTTCTTTGGTTTAAAAAAATCCCTAGAATATAATCGTTTCTGGTTATCCGCAAACAAAAGCAAAATTCTAATAAGCGACGTGTTCCTGTATTCTCCGCTGATGTTTGAATAAAGCATTTCAAACCCAGGGAGAAAGCGAAGAAATAATTTAATGTGTCTGAGTTCAACTGAATATCTTTTCTGTCAAAGGAAGTCTAGACAGTACTTCTTCCAACGAGAGTGGCTGTCGATAAAATTTCATGAGGGGAGACATTATATAACAAGCTATAGCGTTTTCCCATGGGAAATGGGTAAATTGGAGGTACATTCACAGAGAAAAAACAGAAGCGAATTTTTCTTGCGTGAAATTTTCAAGTGGGTAAAGTTGAATTTTTTCGCATCGAAACAAAAGAAGGTACAATTGAGGGCATATACCTATCACGTGACCAATATTACATGGTATTTTATTCGGCGGCTTTACAATTTGAAAAATATGAATATTGTCAGTGATAGGTAAGTTACTTTTTAAAAGTAACTAGTTATCCTTGCCGTAAGCGATTAAAAATTTAACTTTTTCGTAGTTACTTTTGGAGAAACGTACTCGTGACTATCGTTTCTTTTATATTTTACCACCTTGATCAAAAAGTTTTAGGACTTTATTTTCAAAATCAAAAATACAAGTTTATTCATCATAATCGATATTG
>JAUMHM010083310.1:0-13427 GCA_032362435.1 Melikaiella ostensackeni
TATTGGTTGATTTTTGCTGAATGCTGACGAGGTTCCTGTCTCGCAGGTGCAAAAATTCAAGCAAAGGCATTTTCAGCCACACTAAATCCAGATTGCATCAAGTTCGATGCGAATCGAATTTAAAATTTCCTAATAAGGACTTGAAACCGTTCGATTTTTGCTGAATGCTGACGAAGTTCCTGCTTCGCAGATGCAAATGTCCGAGCGAAGGCATTCTTAACCACACTTATTTCGCACATCTACAGACATAGTTTGAAGTCGCACGTTAACTTCCTTCCACCTTTACACAAAATTCTCAATTCAGCAAGAATTTCTACCTAAGGAATCCCTGCCATGAACCGTCGAGGTAAATCGAACATAAGTCATAATTGCAGTCACTTGGGCAACCTGGCACGGGCCGGAACTACCCAGAATTCTGTCCGTCCGAAGTTCGGAATCGTGAGTTCGAAGAAGCATATTTTCGGAAGTTCAGTCCATAAGTCGCAACGCGTTCTATCCCGGTAAAATGGAATATATTTTTCCGTCTCGGTAACGGGAGCGAGCCGCCGGAAACGATTTACGAACCGGAAGTGCTTGAATTAACGATCCGGACGTTAAAAAATCAAAATCTCCATCCGACGGAGGCAGGTCCGTGACGTTAGTGCGAGTTTCTCCAACGTCCTATTCAATCTGGCACGGGCCAGAACTACCCAGGCTTCTGTCCGTCCGAGTTCGGAATCGCGAGTTACGGCCTACAAAAAAAATAAGGAGACACTTGTCTCTTCAGTTTCGAGGAGCTTCCTCCCACACGTATCAATACCGAAATTAAATTTACTAGACAGCACGATCAATAAGTTTCTTACAATTTGATTATTCGTACGTGACATTGCGTAATTAATAATATAATATGACATAATATCATGATAATATGTACACACACACACACACACACACACACACACACACACACACACACACACATATATATATATATATATAATTTTAAAAAAATTGGTCAAACAACCACCGCAGGGTCGCCCTGGGAGCGACTGCCATCCATGAAAATGACACCGGCTCCCAGTATAACCGCGGTAAATCACACCCATGGCCACGCCTCACAACCGTGAGATGGGCGGCCATTAATAATTAATATATATATATATATACATATATATTAACTTACTGTGATAACTGTAATTTGGTGACTGTGAACTCGCTTTTGTTAAAGCTCCTTCGGAAGTCTGTTGATAACGTATATTCCATACAAGTCACCAATTTGATATTTATTATTTATATTATCGATAAAAATTATAATTATTTATTGTTGATGATATTTATTGATTAAAGAATTAAAACTTTATTCTATTCATAATGAGAATCGAAAGGAGAAAATGCCTTTCATAATACAAGGCTCGAGATCGGAAATTATTCACACTAAACTACGATAAAAATATGAACGATAATTGTTTATTTATGTGTTTTAAGATGATTAAATATAGCTATATAATGCTTTATATCATTAAGGATGAAATGTAAAATGTTATAGAGAAAAAAAAATTCTACACAAAAATGCCTAACATGGGTATTTGTTTACAAATTTTTGTTATAACAGTCCTGATTATTTCCGGAAATATTTTGTCACTTCAACAATCAATATTAAATTGATTTATGATCGGAAATTATTTCTTCAATGATGCTACTAAGGGTTGTAGGTAATTAAAAATCTGTCTTTGGGTAAAATAGCCAAATCAAATATTTGTTTTCAAAATTGTCAATAACGATAGTGATTGTTCATTATTTAGGGTTTTCAGAAACTGACTATCATTCTCTCAAATAAATCTCAGAAATTCCAGTTAAAAGAAATTGTTTTTCCACAGAAAACGACATAGTTGAATATCTGTTTATACCGATTGTTCATATAAATTATCTTCAACATTTAATGAATTCTTTATGTTGTCTAACTAATCAGGCGGAAAAGTTATGCATAGCGCAAAAAATTATGTATAATTTTCATTTGTTTTATCCAAATAATATCACCATATTCAATATGATACACAGCGAGCTTATTGATTCGTTTTTTTCCCAGAAAAAAATATCGATACTGCGAAATCGCCCTTTTTGACATACTTTGCGTTTGATGAATAATTATACTTTCGAACTATCACTTAGCTGTATCAAATCATGAGAGGAACATCCTGGAAGAAGCAACAATCTCCGAGAAATCTTTTGTAATAAGAACGGCGCGTCCCAAAAAAGCCCGTATTTGACTGACAAATAGTTGCATGACTAATTTATTTTTAATTTAAAAAAGAACTTTCAAGCTATTACTTATCTTTATTGAATCGCGAGAGGAATACTTTTGAAAAAGCAATCATCTGCGAGAAAACCTTTGTCAAAGAACGGCACGTCCCAAAAAACGCCGATTTTGACTCTCAAAGAATCGCATCAATTTTTTATTTGTTGAATTAAAAAAAACAAGAAACTGCTTTTGATCTATTACTTATCTCTATTGAATCGCGAGAGGAACGCTTTTGAGAAAGCAATAATCTGCGAGAAAACCTTTATCACAGAAGGGCACGTCCCAAAAAACGCCGATTTTGACTCTCAAAGAATTGCATCAATTTTTTATTTGTTATTATAATTTTTAAAAAAAACAAGAAACTGCTTTTGATCTATTACTTAGCTCTATTGATTCGTGGAAAAAGAAGGCTGAGAAAGGTGAATAGTTTTCTTTTAATTATCAAACATGGATTTTGATCTATTTCAAAATCAAACTGGACCATAATCTCCTGCAGGGACAGGGGTCATTTACAAAACACGTTATACGTTTAGGGATGGAGGGGTCAAAAATTCCTGAAATATGCATAACGCATTTTGTGAATGAGTCCACACTTACTGTGACGTAAAAATAAACTCAAAGTAAATATATCTTGAGGGGGTCTCTACATTTTCGGGTGAAAAAAAACGATTTTTTGCGATTTTTTTATGAAGGCAGGTTTATTTTTTTATTGCCAATGTCTAAACATTCAATTACCACATATTTCAAGAAGTTACAATAATTTTTTTATAATAAAAGAATTATAAAAAAATGCGTTACAGCCAATCTACGAGGGATCTAAAAAAAGACGTCTTGCGGTGAGTAAAGAGGCTCAAGTCTGGATCATCTGAAATAAAATCCAACGTCATTCGTGAGTCAATAGTTTTTTGCTGGAAACGAACGAAACTAGATGTAGAAATATTTATTTCTCACGGAATGGAGGACTTTTGAAGTCAAAAGTCAGTTTTTCGCTGAAAAACGCTCTTTTTTTGACCATGAAAAAAAATCATAAAAAAACGATCGTTCAATCCCACGAGTTTCATATCTAAAATAACTGGTAAAAATTTGAACGCAATCGGCGAAGCCGTTCTTGAGATATCTTACTCGCCGACTTTGACAAAGATGGATGACCGTGATTGGCCGAGCCCTAGGTGTGGTTCCCTCAACCATAGTATATTGAAAAATACGGCTCAGCCATATCTATGGTTGCTGCATCCATAGCGGGTCATTACGCTGCCTTGATTACGTGAGGAAAGGGATATGGTTATCCTAACCATAGAAATGGATGAGAAGTCCGATCCGAAATGGTTCTTACTAGATCTATATCAATAGTTGACGCAACCTAGTCATACTGTATCGACTAAATCAAATGAATGTGGCATCACAGTGATTATGGTCTACACAACCATTGCGCATTGCTATATGAATTATGAGTAATATTTTATGGTAATATTAATGAAAAGTAAAACATAAATTTAAAATCACTTTATTGAAATATTAATATAATAATAGTACATAAACATTGAGATACATACATGTATTAGGGTGGTTCTTGTGTCGTCAACGAGAGTACGTTATTTTAGTTACTTTGATGATGACGAGTGCTTTTTCTCCTGAAAAGAGATCGGGATGTGACCTGGAAGAAATGTGACAATCCCTCTTTTTCCTCTTGCAAATATTTATATATTTGTGCGATTTCCGCGGGCAAAATGAGGTTAAGTAATCCTCTTATTTCAGTGGGCGGAATAGCCACTCCGTACTTATGAATCTCTAAATTACCTAAGCTGCAGAAGTCTCTTCCAAACCTACTTTTAAACTGTGGAATATACTGCTCGAATCCACAATTCCTCAAAAATTGAGCACAATCACTCTCCATTTCTTGCAACAATTTTTGGTCCGATGCTCACTGCTTTACCACACACTAAAATGGCTGCCGTCCTGCTGCCACTTGACGCGAAAAGTGGCAAGGGATAGGCCTCCTCTGCGACATTGACTATTCGATGAGACTATCATCAATAGATAGTACGTCAAAAATAATTAAACATGTGTCCCGGCTTCTTTGTCAGTAGGCACTTGTTTAAGAATTATGAGCGCTTGAAAATCACGGTCGCCGCGACTGCCAAAGGTCCACCGAGTCGCGCGCGGTTGCTTTCACCAAGCGCCGCCGGTGTGGCGGTAAGGGAGCATCCATAAACTACGTGGACAATTTTTCTTTTGTTTATATCGTTGTGTCCTTTTTAACTTCATGGCGATTTTATTTTCGTCTTTATTCAAACAAAAGAAAAATTGTCCACGTAGTTTATGGACGCTCCCTAAGGGGCCTGCCGAGCTACCACGTTGCCGCTGGTTTAAATCTTTTTGTCGACATTTTTTTATTAATTTTTTTTATTCTTCGCATTGTAAATATGTCAAATAATAGTTTTTTGATCCTCCCCAGCAATTAATTTTTTTTTCAAACAGTTAAATTATTGGGGAATAAATATCATGCATGAGAATCGAAGACAGGGACAGATGGCCCGACTCTCTCCCCTCTTCCATGAATCGTGACAATGGGTCCGAAACCGGATTCAGAAAAAGCAGAATCAATACGCACACTCATTTTTCCCGAATTTAACGGCAGATTCTTTTTCTACGCTATAAAATTTAACAACTTGCTTCTGATGTGTATAATATTTCTGCACGATAATTATTCCCTAACAGTTTAACTATTTTTGAAAAAAATTTCAATCTCCGGGGGAGCATGAATAATGATTATTTGACATGTTGACAATGCGAAAAATATATTAAAAAAATATTTTTTGAAATATCGACAAACAGATTTGAACCAGCGGCAGCGTGTTCGCTTGGCAGGCCCTTTACAGCTGCACCAGCGGCGCTTGGTGAAAGCAACCGCGCGCGACTCGGTGGACCTTTGGCAGTCGCAGCGACCGTGATTTTCAAACGCTCATAATTCGTAAACCTTTTTAAAAGAAGCGATTTTCTCTTCAAACTTTTTTTTGTATTTCGCGTTGCTTGACTGATAATTTGAATTTTCTACTTTTCAATAGCATTTTCGATATTTGAAAAAAATGTGAGTCCTATCAGAAAAATATTTAGGATGATTTTGTAGATCTTCTTAGAAGCAAAAAATTATGTTTCGGACTATTTTTCCGTATGTCCCATGGTTCTGCCAGAAAATAGAATTTTTTGTTTTTTAGAAAGTGTTATCACGATTAAAACAATGCATGTTATAAAAAATTAGTTCGAAGTAAATTTGTAGATCATTTCGGGATGAAAATTTTTTTTCCCTAATATTTCTTTTCGCTTCTCGCATAGTTTTTCTGAAAAATGGAATTTTTTATTTTTGGTAACATTTTCACGAACAAACCAAAAACTGTATGTGTCTCATCAAAAAATAGTCTCAAGCAAATTTGTAGACCTTCTTGGGATGAACAGTTTTTTTATTAAAATTTTGTTGCGTCTTACATAGTTCGGCTGGAAAATTTTTCTTCTTTTATTTGATTTTCAATAGCATTTTTCACGATTAAAACAAAAACCTCGCGTGTTATAAGAAATTGATCTTCATTAAATTGGTAGATCTCTCTAAGGTGAACAATTTTGTTATTCAACATTTTTTTAGTAGCTTGTGTCATTTGGCTCATAATTTCAATTATCGATTATTCCTTAGAATTTTTTATGGGTAAAACCACAAACATGGTTCAAAAAAGGCTGGTTAACAAACTTAAACTTTTTTTTTTGGACCCTGAAAATGTATGCCAAAGCACAATCCAATCCCATAATTCTTTCGCAAGTTATCGTGCCTATAGACAGACAGACACCTTCGTAAAAACCCATTTTTCTCACTCAGGAGCCCCAGTGTACGTCCATGAAAAAAGACCTCTTATGGTCGGTGTTTGTTTAAAAGATATTCACGTTTCTCTCGAAGCTCAATTCTTTGTAGTTCCACCTTCAAAAAAGACCCTGTGACTCTACGAAAAATTGTCTGAATAAGACGTAAATCTTCACACTAAAATGCAGTATATGAGAAATGACAACGCAATTACAAATTTTTGTATTGATCTGTTTCGATATTCTTCTTGAGAGCGACTTGAATAAGTCTCAAAAAATACAACAATTTTTTATTATATTGACTTTCGGGTCAAAATACTAATAAATTCTTTTCTTCAAAGAGTAGTGAAAAACTTCTAATGAGTCAAAGAAATACTAACATTTTTTGTATTATTTGTAATTTTATTTATGTCATTTCGCAATTATGAAGCATCGGAAACTTGATTCTCTCAATGTGTGTTAAAGGGATTATATTTAACGTGCATGAAGTGAGGTCAAAGAGCTGAGTTAGTTTAGTCATCTATAGGAATAATTCTTGTTTTTTTATCATAAGTCAAACAAATGCATCAACGAAACGAGTTTGTTCAATGAACACATTTTCTTTCTGCGTGTGACAGATTTATAAAATACCGAAATAAGAAAAATCTTTTCAAGAAATCCATTTCTTGAGTTCAAAAAGTCAGCTTTTCTTTGCTACCATTTTGCACCACAATTTCAATTTACGTCGCTTAGAATGGTGCATAAAAATAGATCTACAGATAAAAATTGATACACCGAATGAAATAAAAATCTGGAAGAAATATGAGTCACTACTCTGGGTTTGGGTGTGACAATATTTTTGTCCGTAAATGTGGTATCTTTGGTTAGAATTATAAGGCAATATCTTGAACAATCTATCACCCTATACTTAGTTTGTATAGAATTATGCTCAGAAAAATATTTTTTTACATAACCAAAATGGAGGAAATTTAGGAGATTTAATTAATTACGGCAATTGATTTTAGAAATTATCAAAGAATAAGAATTTGAAAAGGAAATTTTTTTCTGAAGTTTTCTTCATTTCAAAGTTAAATTATATGACACTTGTATATTTTCTTACATCATTAAAAAACTACGCATTAAAACGCAATATTGTGAAAGTGTTTTAATATTATTTCACGTTTTCCTACTAAAATGTTTTAGGTATTTAGATAAGAAATTATTACACATTTCAGGAACTTAAAATTATTATCAGCATTTGCGCCAGGCCTTGAATACGTGCTCATCACGTGTATGCAAGTACTATACTTTTTAGGGATCTTAAGCTCTTGAAGCTTACCTTCCTATTACAAAAATGGCAATTTTTTTTTTAATTCTGTATTTTCTGAACGAACAGATACATTTGAATGTATATATTTTTTCAAGATAGACTCATGTTTATGAAGATGCTATTCAAATATATAAATAAGTATGCATAAAGAAAATGTATAGTTGGCAGAGAATATAAAAAATACAATAAATTACAATAAAGTACAACAATGGGAAAATTGTATTCTTACGTATAACTTTATAATCACTTGTAAAATCATGTGAATGTGTCTAGATTCTAGCAAAAAATTTGATATTCTAAATTTCTTCAATTATTTTTAAAAAACTTATTGAAATCCTAGCGATTTTGAGAAAATATAATAGAAACTACAATTTCTAGTTAGAATTCTGATAATCTTGCGAAATTCAAAAAGTTTGAAATTATGAAGAACGTCAATCATAGCAACAAACGTGAAAAACATTTACTACTTACTTGTAAGCAGTTTAGTATTTTTCTATCTTCTCAATAATACAAATATTAGTCATATCTGAAAGAATATGCTTTGCAATAAGCGTTCCAGCTTTAGAAGAAGTTCAAGACAAAAAAAGAAACTAAAATCTTTAAATAACTTATCAGATATATTTAATTAAATTGAAGCTTCAAGGATAAAATAATTTACTAGACAAGATAATATTATTTTATCACTAAGAGCCTCTCTTTTTTCGGTGAATAAATAATCATGAGAAAAAATTCTGCAATTTCGTCTGGCTAGTATAACGCAATTATCCGTAATACTAGCCCTAACATTATACTCGACAGTAACAATAAATAATAAAAGATGAATTAATTATTTTGTGTCATGTGAGAAGGATTTTGTTACATTCATCCTTTTTTGCAAGTTTATAATAATTATATGCGCTATCATTATAAACTGAATATCACTGTCAGGCCTGTATCATCGTCATAAAATAAATTACTGTTTCATTGGTTATTCTTTGTATTCGCTTTGCACGATTTGTTGTTAAAAGTATGCAAGCTATCAAATCCACATAAAACTGTTTACAAAACGTAAAGCATCACGATTAAAGAAATACAGAATTCTATATATGTTCTACATTTGAGACCGCAAATTTAAAATGAGTTCAAATAAATGCTTTTATAATGAATGAAACTGAAATGAATCACGTGAACAAATAGCTATAATCACAACTCATTATAAAGTATTTTCAAAACTTTACATTATTAAACTTAAATAGGTAAATAAAGGAAATAATTTGTATATAATAAAATTTTTACAAAACTCATCGTATACATCTTACGCAGCATTTGTAGAAACTATAATATTAAATGAAGACTATAAATATTATGTCGAATTCTATTATAATAAATTTAAGTTATATTAATTTAAGTACCTCAATTTTCCTAATTAATTATCTTTGTTACTTAACAAATTAGATTCCTGTATTTCTCATTTTCTTTCATTATTTATATTTCTTATTATATTTTCTTATCAAGTACAACTTAAATTAAGCATATTTTTCGGATCAAAGTTAGATTTGAGCCAATTCTTGTTCTTAAATCAAGATTCTTTTGACTTAAAAGAGTATCTTCTTCCTTGAAATAAAACTTTCCCTTTCTGTTCAGTATCAGGCGAACTTTGAAAAGTAAAAGCTTCAAATCATCACTACTTTCTGCCCTGATGAAAAAAGTTTCATCGGCAATTTCTTATGCAATTTATTAAGGAGAATACGAAAATGAAAGTTCTTTTTTTGTTACATGAAGATTTAGACCACAAAATCGTCGATTTTTTAAAACATTTTGATAATTTTTTGTGATAAGTAACTGAAGCCTCGGCAGAGACAACGATTCGATATCGAAACAACTTTGTTGCTTCTTTACCCTATGTGCAAACATAGTTTTAAATAAAAATACTTTTGTTGATCGACTTTCATCTCTGCCAAGGCTATACGAGTCCTAAAAACCTGTAGAATTATTATACTTAAGTATCAAAATTATTTTTGATATAGGCTGCAGCCGGCTTAGACGGAATAAAATGGAATCAAAATTTTCCATATCCAAATTTCAGAAGTTGAAAAATTGAAAACGTTAAAGTTTGAAATGGTGAAAATTTTGGGAAAAATGTCAATTCAAAATTTTCTAATTTGTAACATTTAATTTTGATTGCTTTGAAGTTTTCATACTTTATACTATTGAAAGTCAGAAATTGTGAATGTTTAATTCTCGAAGTTTGCTAATTCCTTTGAAGAATTTTTTTTAAATTTAGAATTTTGCAAAATATTAGAATGTCCGAATTTAAAATTCTGAAGAATTTCAAACTTCAAATCCTAGATTCTCAACGCTGCACAGTGCCAGGAAAATGTAGAAACTCATCAATTTAAAACTTTGAATTTGAAATGATACGCATCTTATAGAAAAAAAAATTTAGAGTAAATTTAATTTAAAATTATTATGCACCTTGATATTTGAAAGACTTCTGACTAAGAAGTTTAAAAATTGAAAAACCAAATTTAGAACCGAACTCCAGTTTGAAGAAAAAAATTACAGATTTAACTAATAAAAAAATGCAGAAACTTTTAAATCTAATATTTTGGATTTAAAAGAATCCGCATCTTAGAAAAGTAGGAAATTTAGAGGAAATATAATTTAGAACTATTCAAATTTAAAAACCTTTACCGAATAAATCTTCAAACTCACGATTTGTGAAAGATTTAGAAGCGAAGTAAAAAGGATGATGATTTCTAACTATTAAGCTAAGAAATTCAGAAACGAAATTTTCAAACCATCAAATAATTCCGAAGCTTTCAGATACCAAAAGCACCCCTTAAAAATAGCAATTTGAAGCTCTTGAATTGATAAAAAATGTATAGAAACTCTTAAATTCGAAATTTTTAATTTTAAAGTATTCGCAATGAGCATGCATGACTTTTAATTTAAAAATTGTAAAACACATAATTATAAATAAAGGATGGCAATAGAGAACTAGAAAACCAAAATTTGTATCCTTCTACCATATTGTGGTAAAAGGATTTTTTCAAAATATCTTTTTTTTGTATAATAATCCCAAAAAAAATCGCAATAAAATTTTAGTTAAAATTTCAACATAGTCACAATTTTTTTCAAGCTTCTAGCATTGATATTTCTTGAAATTATCATTTATCGAAAAAAATACATTTATTTTTATATTTTTTTCGGATTTTTTAGAATAAAATGTCTGTCATATTGTGATATCGCGATCTTTAATTTTGATTGTCTCGGAACAGAATAATTTTTTAGATCAAACATTTCTTATTCACATCTAGCATCCTCATTTCTCGGGAGCGAATTTCTATCCCTCAAAAAAAAATTAAAAATTCTTTGTTCAAAAAATTATCCAGAGCCGATTTTGAAAACCCATGAAATTTTAACCTCAAAATTCTCGGTCGATTTTCTCAGAATTACCTAAATTTTTTATATCAAACTTTATTTAGCCGTATTCAGAAACAATATCTCAGGAGAATATTTTTATTTTATTTCTTAAACCCTTTTTTAATACTTATTGAATTTTCAAAAAATATTAAAATATATAATATATTATTATATTAAATTATATTATATTATATTTAAATATATAATATGAAAAATAGAAAAATTATAAGAAAAAAACCCCCCTTTTTCAAGGAAAAATTCTTCTATTTTCTCTACAACTGAACTGCTGAACCACTGTGATACCTGTATTTGTTCAATTACAAAGAAATTTTTTGGCCTAGATAAATTACTGGAAAAAATTCAAGAAATTATTCATTTAACCTCATTATTTTAAACCGAGAAAATTATTTCTTCAAATCAAATAAAAGTGCCTTTTTGTACTCTCTAAATCTAAGTTAGTGAAATTCTACTAATTCAATTAGAGAAGAGTGAGCTACTAATGATTAGTAGAAAATTACTTATTTAATTATACGAAATATTTACTAATTCGGTAGTAGAAATGAGAAACGTAAGTAATAGAAAAGTTTAATAAAAAAACGCGATTGTGCAACAGTTTTAACATCATTGGAACAATGGGAAGGCAATATTGTGAAACTCATAAATGGGCTACGTCACATTCACAAACATAATGTATTTACAAGTTACTTCTTGAATTATTTGCACGCTTAATCTATTTGAACTTACTTAATTCACGTTGAAAATAATATCTTTAAAATGTTTGTACACCTGACACGTATTGAGTCGTTTAACTCACGTCTAAAATTTTATATCGAAAAAAATCGGCCACAAAATTTCGCAAATTGACTGGTGACTGCAATCATTAAAAAATTAGTCAACATTTTCACAAATTGACTTTGGTAAAATAAACTTGTAATTTTTTCACTATTCTATTAGTAAAATGTTAAAATATTACTATTTCATCAGTCAAACTCTCAATTAACAATTCAGTTAGGGGGCCGTTCAAAGATACGTCACACTGTTGGGAGAGGGTGGGAGTTAACGCAGAATGTCACGATTTTATTTCACAAGTAAAGCATGTGAATACAGACTTCGCACTTCTTCCCCGATTCCCCTCTTTACCCCTTTCCTTCAAGAATTCCTTTTTTCCTCTGTTTTCGAGAAACTTCCCTTTTTTCTCGTTTTTTCGCTCAACTGTGAGCTGAATTAAGGGGGGACTTCGGTCTTTTTGGTGGAAAAAACACATTTTTCTGAATTTTTTTTCCAAAATCCGGTTAAGGTAACTTTATTATACTATTCTACACATTATAGTTCATGATTTAAACATCATTTTCCCAAATTTTGGTTTAAAAATATAAAGAAATAAGCGGGTGACAGAGCATTCTCAAAAACGTCTTTTTCAAACGATGTGTGCGGTGCCACTCGTAACTCATCGTAGAATCATCTGAAATCAAAAAGTAAATGAGGTTAGTTAAAGTGGACGTTTTTCCTCCCCCCAACGGTTTTTTTTATTTTTAAATTTTTAGGTGGTCTCTTTAAGCAAAACTAGTGATATTTGATGAAAAATTCCGCCATTTTGTAGCTATAAAATTTTTTTAAAAAACCGTTGGGAGGAGGAAAAACATCCACTTTAACTAACGTCACTTGCTTTTTGATTTCAGATGATTCTACGATGAGTTACGAATGGCACCGCACACCATCTTTTGAAAAAGACGTTTCTGAAAATGCTCTGTCACCGGCTTATTTCTTCATATTTTTGAACCAAAATTTTGAAGAATTTTCAATTACAAATCATAAAGATTGAAGAATCTTCAATTGCAAATCTTCAAGATAGACCTATATCAAAAAAAATTTCAAAATTTCATGATCTTAAACTATAAACATTCCAAATTAAACAATATTTTAATTTGATAATCAGGCAATTTAAATAAAATACATGTTATTAGCGCGCGTAGCACACTATTTTTGTTAGTTCAAAATAAAAAAACAGCAAATAAGACAGATTATATTAACATTATTAATAATGTACATCAATGTACAAAAATTCAAAGCATGTAAAGTTAATGAGGTTATGTCGCAGCAATTTCGACTTAGACAATTCAATAATTTTGGAACAAAAATCAAATCTAAACAAACGTTTAACCTTACAATCTTTTTATATCATGAGGGGAAAAAGTTGTGTGAATCTCAGATAGGAAAATTCTAGGCTTTCTTTACATTATAATCTTCTAGATTACATTAATAAATTTGCTCAATAATTTGATTTCCAAATTTCATGAAACTATTATTGGAAATGTGGTAATGATTATTGAATTCAAAATTATTTGGCGCCTTAATATACGCATTGATCGTTTCATAAGAACACTTAATTAGATTCAGTATCGTTTAGAACTCTTACTTTCGAAAATGACTTGCATTCTTTCATTTAATTTTATCTTCCTTATTCATAATGTGTCCCCTAAGGGTTTACATGACCTCTATTTCTTACAATACTTCCACATACATATTTTATACTAGCTTATCCTTACTATTTACAGTTATTTACAACTATTTACATAAACTCTTATATCT
>JAUMHM010083311.1:0-13426 GCA_032362435.1 Melikaiella ostensackeni
GTTGCATCAACTATTGATATGGATCTCAGAACCATCTCGGATCGGATTTCTCATCTATTGGTATGGTCGGGACAGCCATATCCCTTTGCTCACGCAACCAAGGCAACGCAACCAGCCGCTATGAATGCAGCAATCATAGATATGACTGGGCCGTATTCTACAATATACTATGGTTGAGGTAACCACAGCTAGGGCTCAGCCAACCTTAGTCTTTTTTTCCGTGTATGCATAAAAATAATCAATTTAAAGAGTTGGAGCAAGGCTGAATTAGCGTAGCAGTAGATACAAAATAAGGCGACAAATTGAGATCGATAATATTGATTTAGAGGCACAGCACATAATATGGCCAGCACAGGCAGTAAATTATTGTATAGAAGATATTATTACGTAATATGTAGAGATAAAATGCAGTATACTTTATATAAGTGTTTGAATAGGTGAAAAAGAAGTGTCTCAGAAATAAAATAAAGAAATTTCTCGAGAAATTTAAATACTTTTCTATACGAATAAGCAAGATTGATTGAGGATACAAAGTGAAATCCTTAACAAGAGGTACATCAAGAGCCCTGGCAATCGACTCAACGTTAGCCATCAGGTCCTCGTTGGACTTCATTGAAAGACAATGAATTTCAAACGTAGTATGTGAAGCCGCTTGTTCATTGATGTTCTGTGCGTACTTCAGCGCAACCACTTTAGCCCTGAGGTCTTTTGCTTCCTTCCTAATGAGATCTATTTTCTCCATTTGCACTATGGAGCCGGCCTCTAGAGAATCAATGCGCCTGGTGTTATTGGTGAGCTCCGTCTTTTTTTCCAAAAGAGTGGAATTTTAATTTTCGTTAAATTCCTGTTGTCGAGATTCGAATGCGCTGAATCTCGTCAAGATCTCACGTAACTGCGCAAGCGCTCCACTTTGGGCGTCCGAAACCACTTGACGCAAGAGTTCGACGAGACCCGGAGGCAGTGTTGCCAGATGGGTTTCTCTAGTTCCTCCTGAATTCACTAGATTTCCCCCCTAAAAACTCCTGACGCGAAGAAAACGCTCCTGAATTTACTGCTGGGGTGCTATTCTCGAGTTTAGTTCAACTTTCTTAACATGCTAAAATTTTAGAGCGGTCTTTTAGAACACTAAAACTTCTAGAGCGCTGTTGGTATTCTGGAGCACCGCTCTAAACGGTTTCGAACGGAATAGAATGAAAAGTGGTGAACCGCTTGTAGTGCGACGTTGACGATGTGTATTTTCAAGTGGGAGCGGTAAATTGACCAATGACGTGGCGAGTACAGAAGTAAGTGAAACGTTGGGGGTATGTTGGCTCGATGTTACCATAGTCATGATTACCGTTGATGGACTTTGACTTGCCAATTATTGAAAAATACGTATTTCTTAGGAGATAAGAAAACCGTTAACTGTGATTATTATCAACCATTGCAATTTTTCATGAGCGTTTGTAGAAATTCATAACTTTCTACAAAAAACGATAAAAAAATATGAAAACTGAATGTTCATTTTGAAGTAACGTTTCTATCCTTAGCAGGAAATTTTGCATATCTTCATAATTGTGCGTACGTAATTTTCTGAATAACAAATTATGAAAAACTAGAATCAGCTTTTGCAAATTGGAAACTTTCCTTTTTTTCTGTAGAAATTCGTAGTTTAAGAAAAAATCCTCTTTAGAGTTATCGAAAAAGTAAACCTTTATTTTGGAGACATGAATTTTCCTTTTTTCTTTCATAGAAAATAGTATTTATTTATAAATGCGTTTATAGAAATTTTTATTTTTTAAAGAAATTATATATGAGAACCTCCATCGAGCTCTTGAAAATAGTACATTTTAGTCCTTTTTTATAGAAATTTATAATTATACAAAATAAGAACCCATTTGAAATTATTAAAATAGTAAAAACCTTCATTTAAGAGTCATACAATTTCCTATTTTGAGCAGAAAATTGTATTTATTCATAAATGTATGTGGAATTTCGCAATTTTCTAAAAAATATATGAAAAACTCCAGCTAGCTTTTGTAAATTGCAGGGATCACAGTCCGTCCCCTTTTCAACTAATCATCTTTTTCCAAATTTGAAAAATCTCCTCAAACACCTAAAATCGACGATTTTGATCCAATTTTCCCTTTTTTTAAAAACTTTCATTCATTTTTCAAGAACTATAAACAGAATTTCAAGACATTAGAAAAAAGACGCTTTGAAAGAGATTCTTTTTGATGATACCAATTTCAAATAATTCCTAAACGATTTATTTGCTTATTTTGTTCAAAACAGGGCCTTGAATGCTTTAAATTCCTTATATTAAAAAAATTTCATTTTTAACAAAATAGATTAATTTTCAACCAAAAGGATTAATTGACTATAAAAAAGACGAATTTTCAATTAAAAAAGATAAATTTACGATCGAAAATGGAATAGCAAAATTTACAGTTAAAAGAATTAATTTTGAGCAAAAAAAGGAATTTTTAACCAAAATGATGAATCTCCAATCAAAGAAATGAATTTTCAACAAAGTAGTTTAACTTTCAACCAGGTATTTTAATTTTAAACCAAAAGAGATTTTAATTTTAAATAAAAAACAGTTGAATTCAACTAATAAAGTCGATTTTTCAACAAAATAGTTGAATGTTTTACCAATAAAAATGATTTTCTAGCAATAACATAAATTTTCAAGCTAAAAAGACAAATTTTCATCAAAAAGCTTTGAATTTTAAGCCAAGAATGATTTTTCAGTTAATGAAGACAAGAAATTTGAACCAAATTGTTAGTTTTACTAGCCAAAAAGACGAATCTTCTGCAAAACAGTTGAATTTTCAACCAAATAGTTAAATTTTCAACCAATAAAGGATGAACTTTCAACCAGGAAGAATAATTTTCTACCCTAAAAGAACAAATTTTAGCCAAACAGTTGAATCAAATTAACCAAATAGTTGAAAAAAAATATTTGGATTGAAAAAAAAGATCAATTTTCTACCAAAAAAGACTAAATTTCTACCGAAAGAAATGTCAACCAAATTGTTAAATTTTCAAGGCAAAAAAACGATTTTTTTATAAAACAGTTGAACTTTCAACCTGAAAATATGAATTTTCGACAAGAAAGGTAATTTTCAGCCAAATAATGAAATTTTCAATAAAAAAAGATAAATTCTCAACCAAAAATATAATATTCGACTTTTCAACCAAAAATAGTTGGATTTACTTATTGGGTTCTAATAACTAAGTTCGCACTCAAATGCGTGAAAACGAGAAAATGTTATCTTCATTATATTGTCACTCGTGAATAATAATTTTTTTTCAACGAATTTTTTTTTCAGCAGAGATTTAAAAATGTTTTGAACGTTTGAGAGCTTATTTCAACTGATAAAAATACATTAGAAACAAATTTAAAAGTCCAAGGAAACAAAAACATAAAAAGTGGGTTTTTCAAATAATAAATTTTGTGTTTTAAATTATTTTTCTCTAGCTTACACAATCAGAAAATACACTTAAACAAATTCAAACATGAGCACTCCATAATTCTGTTATTTATATATTAGGGTAAATTTAGGAGTATTGAATATATTTATATATAATCAATATTTAAAAATAATAATGTAATAATAAGAACAATAATTTATTATTATTAATAATCTAATATATATGCTGGGTTCTACTGGGAGCCGGTGTCATTTTCATGGACGGCAGTCGCTCCCAGGGGGACCCTGCGGTGGTTGTTTGACCAATTTTTCAAGTATATATATATATATCCAGATGGAAATTAAACAATATTTTTGAATATGGTGACGTTCGGGAGAGATTAAAATTCACATTCCACCAATTCGAAGACTTCAAACTTGCAAAACATCCAATTGGTTTGAAACTTCATTTCAATGATAATCGAAACTTCATATTTTGTTCACTTGAAAATATTTCAGCACAGTTTTGACATTCCCAAACCTTGATATTTGAACAATGAATTTCGAGCACTTTCAAATTATAAACTTTTCGCGCTTAACTGCTCATATCTATTTTCACTTGAAAGGACTTGCACATCCCGGTTTCTTTCTGATTATGTTTCGAGGATGCCTCGCAAGTATGTTAAGCTTAAAAAAATCGGTTAGGGCCTTTTTGGAAAAGCTCAATTTTTAATATTTATTTTCTGATTTTTTTAGCATACTTTCATAAAAATCCATAAAAACTGATGCTGTATTTGTTGAAACTCTTTCACTTTCCATTTTAAAACGAGATCTAAGTGTTCAACGTTAAGCTATATAAAATTATCTCTAAACTGAATAAAAAAATTTGTTTTAAATGTGTTCAGTTAAAAAAATATTTCCATTTTCATTTTTTTTAAATATATCTTTTCTTGTGTAGTTTGGGTGAACATTTTATGCACTTGGATTAAAGAAGGCTCAATTTCCTACAAGTCTTAAAAAATACGATATTCTAGCTTGAAGAAACTCAATGTTATGGCGTCCCAAAGAAAAACACTTTTTATGGAACATTCACCTTTTTTAAAATATTTTATTTTTTTACTTTGTGTCTTAGAAATCTTAATTTTACTAGTGCATTTTCGCATATGATGCAAGGAAAACCAAATATTTTAAAAAAAGGTGAATGTTCCATGAAAAGTGTTTTTTTAGGGACGCCATAACTTTGAAATTTATTAGAACTAGAATATCATATTTGTTTCATATTTGGCGGAAATTCAGTCTACTTTAATCCAAATGCATACAATGTTCACCTGAAATGCACAAGAAAATAGATATTCACAAAAAATCAAGATGGAACTATTTTTTCAAATAAAAACTGACTTCCGAAGGTCATATCTCGTAAACTATTAGATACAAAACGTTCTTATTTTTATTAATTTACATATAATTTTGCACATTAAATTTGGTTATGGTTATCTTAGGCCTATAATACCCTCAAATGCAGAAGTTTCCAATAAACTCAATTTCTGCATCTATTTTTAACATTTTCGAATGTGCTAAGATATAGCACAATATTGGACTCTTAGATCTTATTTTAAAATAAAAAATGAAAGAGTTTCAGCAAATGAAGCTTCAGTTTTCGTCGGGTTATATAAAAAGATGCTAGAAAATTTTTAAGAAAGAAAAATTAAAAATGGAACTGTTTCGAAAAGGGCCCAAGCGAATTTTCCATTTTGGGCTTAAAGTACTAGGAAGGCATCCCCAAAACATAGTCAGAAATAAACCGGGATGTGCAACCCTTTTTTAGTGAAAATTTGTTTAGGCTAGGTGTGTGCTTCTTGAAATATCAAACTGAAATACGTTTGAATTTGAACGCTGTCTTCCAACACTACTAAAATAAAAAATAATGGTTTCGAATTTAACAAAATTTTAAGTGCCTTAAAATTAGAAGCTCCTTAAAGAAAGGTCTTGGACTTTGACAATTTTTGGGTACTAGTTTTAGTTAATACAATTTAATATATAAAGTTCAAATTGAAAACTTAATAAATTCTCAAAAAATGGTGATTATTTTTCAAGATTTACAAATCTTTGCATTCGAATTACGTGAAATGAATTCAGATACAGCTCTGGTTACATGCAAATTTTGAAATTACTCAATTGGTTTCCCAAGAACAGTTACATCTGAACCAACATTTTCAAAATGTATAAGCCCTGGTAAATAATTACCTTCTACGAGCGGAACACGAGCAGAATATTTATCATCTTATATTAAAAATTTCTATGATATTCTTTCAAGTAAAGAGAAATTCCGCAATGAGTCTTGCGCAAAATCTACTCGCGCAATAAGACATCAGATTTCAAAAGAATGTTTTGGCATTTCAAAAAAAAATGAAAAAATTAAGACGAAGAGGTAATGTAAGTTTGACTTCTCTGCATGATTCGAATCATTTGTGGTTTCTTCGCGTACCAAGGTTCCGCCTGATTGAATCGTTTGTATGCTTAATGCACCCCTACTGTTCGATTATTGATAGTTACCTTTTACGAATTCAAATTAGATTTGCGCCTGACTACCGCAAACAGTAGTAAAAAATAATTAACTGCCTTCAATATTTCTCAATAAAACTTTGGCGACATGTTAAAGAAAATTATCTCATTTGAAAACTTCTATATGCTTTAAGAGTTTAAATTATTATAAATTTGAAGTAAAAGAATGAATAACAGTGTTTCTAGCGTAATTTTGTTTTCAAATTCCCGTCAAATTCCCGGATTCCCCGGATCGGAGTTAACGTTTTTCCTGATTTTCTTTTGTGATATATGTGTGTCAATATCGCACATCATTGCTGGTTAAAAAAATACTAAAGGATACTGGAAAAATTGACAAAATTCATCTTCTTTCATCAAGATAGTTATGATTTTACCAACAGAACAGGTTAAGGATCAGTTTTAAAGAAATCACCTTGAAATGAAACATCAAAACATGTGTATCAAGAAAATGAGACATTTGTTACTTCTAACCCAAAATTTGAAAAAAGTTAATACGAACGTTTGAAAATTATTATAACACGTTTGTTCTAAGTTCAGATTTTGGCAAAGCACAAGGAAATTTCAGCACAGTTTTGGCAAAACGTCCATTAAATTCTATAGAAACTTAGCTTTAAAATAAGCCCGAGAAAAATTTTTTATTTAGACTTTTTCAGTGTAGTGTATACTGAAGAAAATGGTATTAAAAACGTTAATTGTGCTCATCAATTCTTATTAATATTTTATTTAATATTTGTTTCATTTTTCTCTTAATCTCAATTTTGTGAAAAATAATTCAATGTGTAATATTTGCTCTTCAAATTAATGATCACTTAAAACGACACATACAGAGAGTATAACAAAATTTCAAAAAATTATTTGGAAAAAGTTCCACCTTACATGCGTTGATTAACAATGTATAAAAATTACTAAAATAGATACTAGCATGAATGAAAAGTGAAATTTGAAAAAGAAAATCTAATTGAAAATTTTCAAGAACGAATAAATACTTTGACGTTCACAGAAACATGAAAAGAATTTATTGGAAAAATGTATTTTTTCGACCTTTTTGAATTTTAAATTTTTCACCCTAAAACTAATCATTTTAGGACAGGGTGGCCGCCGAGACGGGAAATGACTGGGAATTTTTGAGACGGGTAATTCGAAAAACCTTAGTAGTTAAAGAAATATGAACGTCTGACTGAAACGTTAGAAACTATTTTCAATTTGAAAATAATTTCAAATTAATAGATTCAGAATAAAACGTTTTTATTTGATTTCAAATTGT
This sequence comes from Melikaiella ostensackeni, assembly GCA_032362435.1. NCBI lineage: Eukaryota > Metazoa > Arthropoda > Insecta > Hymenoptera > Cynipidae > Melikaiella > Melikaiella ostensackeni. Next base: position 7,222 of record JAUMHM010083311.1, read on the forward strand.
GTGCTCGAATACTGTTCCAGTCTAAAATATTCCATTTTTAACTCATGCTATTTGCAATTTCTTATTTACTTAAAGAAGGACATTTTTCTATATTCAACAATATTTGACAGCTTAAATCAAATGAGCAATTATAAATCAAACATGCAAAACTAAAGAATTTGAAACGGAATTGTTTGAAATAGAAAGCCTTGAATCGCTAAAATTTCCGAGTGCTAAATTCAAACTTTTAAAGCTGGAAATTTAATTATTTCGTTTTGTTGAATTTACAATTTGTAAGCGATATTTTATAATTTTGATGCATATACATATATAACAATTGAACATTTTCGAAGGACTTAAAATAAAAATAATTTATCTTGTAATTTAAGAAGTTTTTAGTTTTAAACGATTTTTATTTCACCATCTGACGACTAACAGAATATCCACGCACACTCGACATATGCGTGATCTACCATTATAATACCAATTGTATATGAGACGAAATTGAATTTTTTCCATAACTGTATGGAAAAAATTGTTCTTCATTGTAAGTCAATTCGAATATTTTTTTCTTTTTCTGAAACTGATTACAGAAGTAATGTAGGTCACATCCCTACCCCCTTCCAATGTCTCGTGGGGGGGGGGGCGAGAGGGCACCCCTGTGATTGGTCACATGAATAATATAGGTCACATCCCTACCCCTTGTTAACATCTCATGGGGGTGGAAGGGCACCCCTGTGACTGGTCACTCAAATAATATAGGTCACATCCCTACCCCTTGTTAACATCTCATGGGGGGAGGGCACCCCTGTGACTGGTCACTCAAATAATGTAGGTCACATTCCTACCCCTTTCCAAAGTCTCGTGGGGGGCGGTAGGGCACCCCTGTGATTGGTCACATAAATAATTTTGCAATTTCGTGAAACTTCAAATAAGTTGACTTTCTCGACGTGAATATTTTCTCAAACTCAGAAAAAGTTATTCTGAAACCACACCTATTATCGGTTTATAAATTTATTTTATAAAAGCACCAATCTTTATCATTATTTTCTTGGATAAATGAATCAATATTCTTGGTTACCAATCTTAAAATTTATGCGCAAATTTGCACTGATGCAATTTAAATAAATATATTTTGTATAATTTACATTTTATTATTTTTCATGAAATGAGATTGAAAACTGTTGTATAACAGTATTACTGTCTGATCGAATTTGAAAGCTCGATGACGCTAGAATTACGGCACTAAAATATTCGAATGAGTATCATAGGCTCGTATAATGACTCAGCTTTTAATCATTCGATGTTTGTCAATATCCAGTTGGAGCCTCATACCTGGGTTTTTACCGTTGCCTTTTTTTTCGTCCATATTTGTGTCCATTAACGGTATCGGTCTTTAGTCTTAAGATATCATTTTGTGTGTGTCGTATACACAAGTTACTTCCTGATGCAAAGAAGATACAAGATTAAGTAACCAACAACATCAGAAATAATATTAGTCACATCCCTACCCCTTTCCAACGTTTCGTGAGTGGCGGGAGGGCACCCCTGTGACTGGTCACAAAAATAATATAAGTAACATCCCTATACCTTTACCAAAGTCTCGTGAATGATGGGAGGACCCTCCCTGTGACTAGTCTCAAAAATAATGTAGGTCACATCCCTATCCCTTCCCAAAGTCTCGTGGATGGTGGGAGGACATCCCTGTGACTGGTCACATAAATAATGTAGATCACATCCCCATCCCTCCCCAGAGTCTCGTGAATGGTAAAAGGGCACTCCTGCGACAAAGAAATAATGTTTGAGGTATAAGTGATTGATTCGTGTTGGATTCGCAGAAAATTAAATTTTCGACCACAAATTTCCCCGATCTGCTCAGGAATTCCCGGCATTTTTCCGTATTTTTCAAGGTGCACAAAATTCCCGGAAAATTACGGGATTCTTTCAGATTACCCGAAACGCTAGGCTCCCTGGCATAATTTACTTATTCATGCGTCTGTAACTAAAGTTTAAAAAATGTTTTCATCAAAATTTTTTGCATGAATTTCAGTCTGCAATAATTAAATAAATAAAAAGAGTACAATGAAACTTATAAGATTGTATTCAAAGAAACAAAACTTCAAACGCTATATTTTAATGTAACTTTTGCAGTCCTATAATAAATAATGTATGAAGTTTTGCAAATTCGTGAAACTTTACATAAATTGACTTTCTTCACGCAAATATTTTCTCAAACTTAGAAGATGTTATTCTGAAAGTACGTACATCTTTTATCGGTTTATAAATTTCTTTTATAAAAACACCAATTTTTTTTCATTATTTTCTTTGCTAAATGAATCAATATTTTTGGTCGCCAATCTTTAAATTTATGCGTAGATTTGCACTGATGCAACTTAATAAACATATTTTGTATAATTTACTTTTTAGTCCTGCTTTCTATTATTTTTTGTAAAATGAAATTGAAAACTGTTATATAACAGTATTACTATCTGATCGAATTTGAGAGCTCGATGACCCTAAGATTACAGCACTAAAATATTCAAATGAGTATCATAGTCTCGCATAATGACTCAGCTTTGAAACATTTGATGTTTGTCAATATCCATTGGAATCGAAGACCTGCGTTTTTACCGTTACATTTTTTCGTTCATATTTGTGTCCAGTAACGGTATCGGTCATCAGTCTCAGGATCTCATTTTGTAAGTTTCGTACATACAAATTATTTCCTGATGCAAAGAATATTTAAAATTAAGTAGCCAACAGCATCCATGTATCACGTACATTATGACTAGCATAGTATACTTTGTAATCATAATGCAACGGTAATGGTAAAAAAACTTTTATACCGCGTTTTTCAAATTTCGAATATTTCAAACTTGACATTTAATTAAAGTTATTCCATTATAATGTTTTGCAAATTCACAAAAAAGGGAAAATTTTCTAATTATCATATTTTCTGATTCTATAAAGGTTCTGATTCAAGCTGCGATTTAATATAGAGAGATAACTGGGCTTATATAATAACTGTGTTGTTATACCGCAAAAAAGCTAGTCGAGCTAGGAAGCCAACAAGCAAAATAGATAAAATCAAATTAGGCTTTGAATTGATTCTTCTGATTTTCTTAGTAAGTCTAAATGAGGGAATGTTAACGCGAACAAGTCTTCAACATTTCGAATCATAATTTAATTTTTTCTATTGACAAATCACTGATTTTGTATAAAAATTAGCATACAAGAATTATTTACTTGCGCTAGATTAATTTTGAAGATAGAGTTTTTTCGCAAGCATTTTTTTCAAACAATATTATTTTCCATCAAGAGTCAAAATTCAAATTATGAATTGAGAAATGGCAGTGGAGCAATAGATAAAACTTTGAAGCGTTGTTTGAAATAATGATAAATATGCGTTATAGAATACAATCTCCGCTGTCAAAGTAAGCTGTAAAATGAATTTTTATATTTTGGAAATTTCTTCTGCATGAGCGAAAAGTTTGCTAATACATCAACTTAGTGAATTTATAAGACGAATTTTTTAATAAATTTAATGATTATTTCTGGACGGAAAGTACAGAAAAAATGTCTTACGTTTGCTACATCTTAATTGTGTCACACCTTCAATTAATCCCACTTTTTGGATGAGAACAATACCTTCTTTTTTTAAATAAAGTTTGTTTTCTGTATATGAAAAGTAGTAATTCATTATTAAATAAACAAAATATGATCTGATTGCGAAATTTTCCTACAAATTTCTGAAAGTCCAAGTAGGGACAAAGGCACTCGAAAAGTTCCATTCTTTTTTTTCGAAATTTTCACAAGTGCTAATGGGAATGGAATATTCGAAAATTTTACAAGTCCTAAATAATTTTTGAGACAAAGGGACTATAAAAGTTCCATTTTATTATTTTTTTATTTTTATTTTCACCAACGCTGATGGGATTTATGTCCCAAAAAAGTACTGATAAGATATGTACCGGAAAAGTCCCACCTAATTTTTTTTGTTCTTAGCAGGACTTTTTCAGGACTAAACTTTCTATTTCAGCCGTATTTTTTTTGGACATAGATCCCATTAAACTTGTGAAAATTTCTTTAAAAAAAATGAAATGGAACTTTTCTAGTACTTTTATTCCTATTTGGACTTCAAACATTTTTTAATCAAGAAGAGTTGGTACTTAAGTACTGATTTGTTTCATACCCAGTACTTTGGCAGGTCTTTATATGGGATCACAATGGGACCTCAATGGGACTTTTTTTACTCGGAGCTACAATTTTCTTGCTTCTTATCTATTTATAATTAATCACAATTGTATTTGATATTATAAAATGCTATAACTAAATGGTTATTATCATTAAATGTAATTTGGAACGTATTCATTTACCATCTATTCAAATTATTATAAGATTTTTGTGACCTAAATGACAAAATTAAATTTAGATTCATTCAAAATTAAAAATCCTCTTTAAAACGTCCAAAACCAAACTCGAATAACAAAATTCTGAGAAATTAAACAAAGTTTAAACTCCAAGAACCAAGAACGATCAAATGCGGACTAGCACTGACAAATACAAGTACCTCCGTTAAAAATTTAAAAAAAAAAGAAAAACCAAATAAAGAAAGTGTGAAAAGCGAAGGCGACCTCCAAAGTCAGAATTCCCTTAATTGTATGTTAGAAAATTGGATTTAGAAATTTTTAATTAAACGACTGCTATTTCGGTACTTTTGCAATCATTTTAATTTTCTTGGCGGACTTTAAAAGAAAATGAATTTTCCTAGAAAGTTATGTTACAATATAATAACACAACATGTCCATTAAAAAAAAAATTATCATAAAAAAGTGTCTTCATCTTTGTATCATTGAATTTACAAATTCTCATTTAAAATTATTTATAACTTAACGCTTAAAAATTATTATAACTAGTTTCCAGTTGCACACAAAGACGCGTGCATATAAAAATGCTCATACAAATTGATGCTCAATGCTCAAGTTATTTAAAGTTCTATTCAACGTTTCAAAATTCAAATTTTTAAATTTGGAAAAGGGTTAGAAGAAAAATGGAAAGCCGACATCTGTTGGATAACGATTAGAATGCGTCATTTTTCTATTTTAAATGAAGAATATCTTTTTTATAACACTTTTCTTTCCAAAACATTCTTTCTATTTAAATATTATCCTTTGAATATAAAAATTATTGTTCGTCATAATTATGAAATTTTAAAAATTAATTTTTAAAGAAAATGGGACATGTATAAGAAAGATTTTGATATGGGTGATCAGAGGAATATCCATCATTGACATGCAAATATTATTAACAGTTCAAATAAAGGTTCAAGTTTTATTTTTTTTTGCACATCTATCTGACAAAAGCATCAATTTAAGCCAATCCTAATTCTAAAGAACGAAATTTTCGCATGTTCAACAAATATCAACAAAACACAACACTATATAAGATGGAAAATTTCATTTTTCAACGCACATCTACATACCAAGACTTCAATTTGAGCTATCTCCGAAAATAATTGGACTGAAAGAACAACTTCCAGCATAGTGGTATAAAAATCGAAATTTCCTCATTTTTCTGATTTTTCAACCTCTTATAACAAGAAAACGACACATTATCGCAATAAATTTTATTCTTTAATGCTCATTGCACGTCTACATGTCAAGATCTTCAATATGAGCCATCTTCGAAAACAATCAGACTAAAAGAAAAGATTCCAGCATAGTGGTCCAAAAAAACGAAATTTCCTCAATTTTTTAATTTTCTACCCACCTAACACCAAAAAAAAAATCTCACTAGGAAATAGACAATTTTATTTTTCAATGAACAGCTGCATGCTAATACCTTCAATTTCAACTATTTTTGAAGACAATCGAACCAAAAAAAAAAAATTCCAACATAGTGACTTAAAACAACAAACTTACATAATTTTCTCATTTTTCCTACTGATAACAAAAAACTCACTATTAAATAGCAAATTTCATTTTTAATGAACATCTGCATGCATCTGGTATGACAAACCCTCCACAAAAGAGGGGGCTCGCTTTTAACATATATGATGAGGCAGTGTATGTCTACCAAAAAGATCCGGCTATTGGTACCAAAAAAATCTAGCTATTCGTACCGAAATTTCGGTACACAGCCTTATAATAACACAGCCACACAAAACGAAATCGTTTTTCGGGTCTGGAGGTCAGACCATGCTTACTATATGTTTTTGGGGTCGCTG
>JAUMHM010083312.1:0-13426 GCA_032362435.1 Melikaiella ostensackeni
ACCCTCTATCCGCAACCTGAGGACGCGTTCGGTGGCTTTGTCATAGGCCCTTCGGTTCGACTCCAACGGAACCGAACGGAACCGAACCGAACGAAATAATATATATATAGTGGGGGCCCCTGAGGAAAAGAAGATGCGCAATTGAATTTCATATTTAAATATATGTTTGAAAAATAAACATTTCCAACATTTTTTACAAGCTCTCATGGTCAACAAAATAAAGGGCTAGACTCCTATAACCGTATTACAGACATGCAAAATTTGTATATAATGCTAATAAATCTGGTATTTTTGGAGGAAATTGGACGACACATATTATTGATATCTTGCATGTTCGTGTAATCTATCCGTTTATACAGAGAGCTTGTATATTGTCATTTAATGTACAAGGTACTACTTTGGGAGTAAGTTTACCGAAAATTGTACAGTTACACTGATACGGCGTCAATATTGCGTGCATGAAATCGGGGGGCGAATTACTTATGAGAAACTGTTTTTCTTTACATTTTCTTATGATATTATATTGTTTACAGTTTTATCTTACTTAAAATCTGCATTTCATGATATTATCCACCCCCAACCACCTTCACCCACCCAACCTTTTGCGAATTCACCCACTTATTCGAGTAGGGGCCCCTACTTTTCGTATACGGTGTGTTTGCCCCTGAATGCGTCTATGTTGGTCATAGTGGGCGTTTCATTACCTGCAGACTTGAGTCATAACGAATTATGGTTTTCCCTTTTCTCGCTAGGGTCGCCCAAAGGAAAGTTCGAGCTCGAAAACAGCCTTACCTGCTCCCTGCTTTGCTGAATAGTAGAACACTTTAATACAACGAGCCCGTCGAAGCGCATTTTTTCTTTTAATTCTCACATAAAAAATAGAATTTTTTTCGAAAAACGCGGTCTGTACCAGAGGGCTCTATACTCTTTAGATTATTTATACAGAAAATCAGACAAAATGGCTTCACCGTTTGGCCTGGATCCTATAAGTCCGGTTTACACTCGATTTCCAGGGCCCATAAGCAGCTTGCGAAGGATGCTCACGTACGACCGAGTATAGCAAGCTCCTATTGGTTCCTTATAACGCTAAATAATTTAAAAACTATTGATCGTGAAACATTTTGCTACAATAATTTTCTGTTCAGTTTTGTACAAGGAATTTGTATATACAAGGTATATGGTGATTTCAGAATGACCCTGTATAAAGTTGAATGTGTGTACGTATTTAATGGCATTGAATGCAAATGCGGGCATGAATTATCACCAAACTTCGCATGTGCACTCCCGAGAAACTCTGACATATTCATACAGTGGTTTAAGGTTGTTAGTCTGACAGTGGTGAGGCCGCGAAGCGGCTCCACAGCGGCGGCTAATTGTTCCTACGCGCAAAGCCCGCAGGTGAAAGCTCGTTAATTATAAATGAAACCTGAAATTAAAAATATTGTGGAAACGATTTGTCTGACATATTAGGATGTTCAATTGCTTCAACTAATACCGAAAATTTGTCAAGTAATTGTTCCCAGAAAATTATATCAACATTTGAAGTCAATGAAGTTTCTTACGACACGATTATTGGGACCTTACTTCAAGAGTCAGAACTAAATTTCATCTGAACATAACATCTTCGCAAGAAGTTTCACACATCGTTTAAAAATTTTACCATTTTATAGTCATCAGGCAGTTGACTTAGTCCGTGGCTAATGATAAAAAAAACCCGAGTCCATCTGAGGAAAAGCTGAAAAGGAAAAAATGATCGAAATATATTTCAGAAACCGTTGGGCATTATTCTTTAATTCAACTATTGGTATTTTGACTAGTCAGTGAATTTTGGACCATATCATTTTACCATAGTCAAAATCTTAAAATGACCTTTATATATAAGGAAACTTCAAAGCGTGACGCGCCAGATGCGTGCTTTTATTCGCTTATAACGACGTAGCGTTATTTGCAACAGTGTTAGGTTGTTCTAGGTGTATTATGTAATTTAGGCCGTAAGTTATACACAGTGTATTGAAAACAGGCTTCACAATTTATAAAATGAATTATATCCGTGACTATGTGTATATGGAAAAACCATAGAAAGTATTGGATTTAAATATAACATTAGAGTTTCTTGAACAGCGAGAATTTTGTTTGCAAAAGTCATGTATTTTGTCACAACACAATATATTCTTAAATTGGGAAAATATATTCTTGAATTGATGAATATATTCTTCAATTAAATAGGTATTAATTTCTCGTAAGTGACATATTTTCTTGATTAAAATATACATTAGTATACAATAGTACCATACAGTTTTATTATCTTGATAAAATGTCATATTCCTTCTGATGATGCATTTTCTCAAACGAGAAAAATCTACTTTAGTTCCAAACATACGGTACCCAGAATTTACTTACATGCACCGAAATCATGTACGTAGTATCGTCTCAGTCCGAGTCACCGCCTAGAGTATGGAGACCTTACCCCCGCATGCGGGGCTCTGCCGGGGCGTATCGTATACTTCCCTAGCTACTCGTAAGAGTACACTACCTACCGACGGAAAGTTTGGGTACATTTCCTTCGACCGTTTGAATGTATGATTCGTCCAAATTTTTAGAAACACTTTCCTAGATTTTGCAAAGAGTTGAACTCAAGGTTTCAACATGTTAATTTTATTAAAAGAACTTTTGACTTTGAAGCTAAGTATTTTTTGGCTCGTTCATTGAAATAATTTCAACCTAGGCCGATTCAACGAAAAATCTTCTAATCCTTCAAATGATTCTACTTAGAAAGTCGAAGATTTAGTTTCTTCACAGATATTCGCCTTTGAAGTGGAGTATGACTTTTCATACGGTCAATGGAAATGTACCGAAACTTTCGGTCGGTAGTGTAGTTTTTGGGAATAAACATTTAAATAAAAGCTTTTGCGATGTGTTTTCCGGTGAACAGTTAGACGTCACGAAGGTGGGGAATAGGAGTCTCAGATCTAAGGTGAGAATCCACAGAGACAAAGTGGAGGCGATGATAGAGAAGGCGACCAAGGTGATTGAAAAGCTAGATAGCATGCTCAATGAAACAGCAGATTTTGCGGGAAAATGAGGGAATCAGGGTCAATCAGGGATGGGCTAGACGAAACGTTGGATGTGGCAAGTTGCAGAATAACGCAAAATGGACAGAAAGCTGGTTCACTAGCTTCAAGTATCATCTTGCTGACGCACTTGGCAGGAAGATCAAGGAGGATGAGGCGACAGCTGGACTAAAAGACGTGACCAGCAAGGAGACCCAGGCGGTAAAGAAAGCCGAGGCGACTCCCACACCGGTCTTCCGGAAGAGGGTGAAACCGATGCGTGCGCGCCCCGAAGCGCTTCTTATCAAAACGGCTGTGGGAGTTAGTTACGCCGAGATACTAAAAAACATCAAGAACAAGGTCAAACCTGACAAACTTGGCTTAAGGATCAAGGGAGTCAGGAGAGCAAGCCAGACGAGATAAGAGTCACTGTGGTGAAGAAAGCCTTCAGGGAAAGTTTGAAGGCCTACGTGAGAATGAGCGAGGAGATAGCTACAAGACTGCTCTGGACAGGAAGTGTAAATATTGAATGGGTGTCCTGCAGAGAAAAGAAAAAGGCTATAGGTGTTACCGCTACCAAGGTTATGGGCACCTTACAGCAAAGTGTGAGGATCCTGATAGGACAAGAAGCTGTAGGAGGTGTGGCAACGAGTTACAGAGCTGCGGAGTGCACCAGCACGCCACAGTGCTACCTCTGCGCCGCGAATAAGGACAAGCCCCGGACCGACCACCTCCTGGGGACAGTGAGATGAGCTGCCTTCAGGAAGGCAGTCGCGAAGAGGAAGCCTCAAGAAGCCGCATCGAGAACCAATCAGTAAACTCGATTACCTTCGAGTGTCAACTTAACAATCCAAGAATGTTCAAGATGAATATATAAAATAGTTGAAACTATTATATTGAGATAATCAGAATAACTATCTCTTATAGTAAAAGGGACTGGTGTGGTGAAATTTCTTTTTGATTAATTAAAAATAATAATTTGATCACATGCCGAAAAGGTAACGTAACGCCGGTATTTCTAATTACAACTAACAACTAATTTTCCTATCTTTGACCCCATACTTATAGACCCTGAAGACTGATTTCACTTGTGGCTTCATATTACCGCAAATCACCCTACCAATAATTTGCCCATATTATGTCAGGAAGCACATTTCAAAGATTAACTATTTCAGAATAAAAACCTTACACTCTAGCGATATTCAAATAGACTATAGAATGATGGTCTCCTTGGATATGAAAAAAAAGTTTTAGAATGTACGTGGTACTATCTGTAATGAAAAACTGACCATCTAAATTTTGACACTCCAAGTTTAACTATCCATTTTTCTCCGTGTAGAGGGAATAAAGAAAAAAAAATAGTAAACTTCGCAAATTGAGAGTCATGAGGTTTTGCCTCAAAATAAAAAGGAAGCCACTTAGAAAATCACCACAATATCTTGCTAGTTAAAGTAAATTTCCAGAATTTAATTTTACGTTTCTTTTTACAATTATGCTTTTTGTTGTTTAGACAAAATTACCTACCTTTCAATAAATTACACTGCGGGTAACTTATTGGCGCCTCCTTCCCTCCCTCTGTCTTTCTTACAAAAAAGAACTGTTGAGAGTGGGTATTCCGAACAATATTGAAAGAAGAATTAGAATAAATCCAAATTTTATTTTCACGATCATTAGCATAAAATATTGACTCAAGTATTGGCATAAGATAATAATGTGAAGTATCAGCTAAACTCATGAAGTATTAACGCCATACGCATACTTAGTATTCAACTCTTTGCGCTCCGTACACAGAAAAAATATATTGAATTAAGAAACCCGGTCTTATTTTGAGACAAAGAGGTCTGGTTTCAAGCCGGAAAAATAGACTAACGGTCTTCTTTTAAGAAAAAAATGGGCCTTAATCTAGTTTTACGTCTGGAAAATGGCTCAAATTAAGACGTAACAATAACACACATTAGAGGTTTTATCAATGTGGAGAGGACTAGACTAGAAAATAATTAGAGAATAAGAACAGAAAAGCAAAGATACTACATTACTAGTGAAAGAAAGCAAAGATAAAACCATAGCGAAAGAAGATAAAAATGCAGAATGATTTTGAGGGAAATAAGAAATTATTTTAGAAATATCTGTAAGTTAGGAAGATTAGAGAAGGAAGTAGTAGTAGTACTGAGTTGGTCGGAATTATTAATACTGATGGTGAAATCGTATGCATATGGACAAAGTAAAAAACTGTGTGAGTGAATGTGTCAAGAAATTGTATGAAGGTGAAGTTGTGAAGCATAAAAACTGTGACATAAAAGAGGATACGTTATAAAATCGCGTTGAAAGTAAGGAAATAGGAATAAGTGTCTTTAACATTAAGCTTGTTATTAAGAATTGTAAGATTGTTGGTGTGGATGGTATTACCACAGTAATTGTATATTCATGTATCACTGCATTTCTTTGTGTGGCTGAGAATGGAAAAACTCCAAATGATTGAAGAAAGGCAATTGTCTTTTCGCTTTACAGAGGGAAGGATGATGAAGGTAAATGTACTAATTATAGAACTATCAGCTTACTAAGTACCGCAGAAAAAGTATTTACCAAAATACTTATTGGTAAGGTCATGAAAATAACAGAAGAATGGGTCTGAGAATTCCAGTGTGGATTAATTACCAGAAAGCTCATATGCGGATCAGATATTTTGTTTGAGGCAGATAATAGAAAAAAGTTACAGAGTAGACAAAATAGTTTTCTGTGCATTTGTTGATCTGGAAAAGGCTTTTTAACAAGGTGTATGGATTTCAACTTTGGGAAGTTCTGAAAGAGTATGGAGTCAGTGGTTGGCTTCTGAAAGCAATAATAGCAATATTTGAAGGTAGTAAAGCGAGCGTAATGGTAAACGGGCAACTGAGTGATTGATATTAGGCAGGGTGTTAGGCAAGGATGCGTTATTTCCTCTTGGGTAGTCACTATATAAATGGAAAAATGTCTAAGAATGGCTCTCTTGGACGAAAAAGGGGTTGATCTTGGGACGGTGAAGGTGCGTGGATTGACATTTGCAAATAGTGGAGTTGTTACGGTAGTATCAATTGATGATTTGCGAATAATGTTGAGCAGACTGGATACTATCACGAAGATTATGCGTTTCAAGATTAACGTAAGTAACACAAAAATTATTGTGTTCGAAAGAAAGGATGAGAAAACAGTATGCAACATTGCCTTAAACCAAGAGAGGATAGAACAAGTTGATGATTTCGTGGATCTTGAAAGCTTATTTACTGCTAACGGAAAGCTGGATGCAGATATATCCAAATATATACTCGTAAACGAGGGTAAAAAGATTATCGGCAGTGTACGAGCCATTACTAGAAGCAGAAATGTAACAAATGAAGCTAAAATTGCGAAACATAATTCTGTGCTCGCACCCACTGTGCTGTATGGCAGAGAGACCTGGACGTATCAAGAAAGGAATAGGAGTCAAGTGAACGCGGTTGGCATACAATTCCTGCGCAATATATGCGGTAAAGCGCTAAAGGACAAAGTCAGTAATGAGTTTTTCTCAAAGAATGTGGCGTAAAGGAAACACTGATTGACATGAGTGAAAGAAATTTGCTGAGATGGTTGGTCAAATTGAAAGAATGTATAAAGGACGTGTACCGAAGCAATTTTTTTTTAGATGAAGTGAATGATATCGTATCCAGAGGTAGGCCTCGTGAAGAGTTTCGCTTAGTGGGTGTGGTTTGGGTGAAGAGTAGAGACCTTTCTATGGGCTTATCAGTCAGTTTGTGTGTTTATATGTGAACCGGGCGTGCGATGGCTTTATGAAGATCTCGGGTTCGGATCATGCCAACCCCTGGCAAGTCACATTTGCGACGAGTCATATTGGCGGTGAGTCACACTGGTGGAAATTTATATTCGCAACAAGATATATTGCGGCATCTCTCATTCGGAGAAATTTGAAATCCATAAACCGGCGAAATTGCAGCAAGCCGCATTCGCGACAAGTCACTTTTGCAGCAGGTCACATTTGCGGCAAGTTTATGGGACTAATCGCATGCGCGTCTTTCCGTACTTTTGGCAATTTTTTGTGGACTTCAACTTTTTTAAAATAAGAGATGCCGCAATGTGACTTGTCGCGAATGTTACTCGCCGCAAATGTGACTTGCCGTGAATGTGGCTTGTCGCCAATATGACTTGCCGCAATGTGACTCGCTGCAGGTTGACATGACCCAATCCCGAGATCTCCACCTGGGGTGATTGTGTGTTGTGTGGGGGGGGGGGAGTATGAAATTATAGATGCAAATTAATGACTATTTTAGTTCGTGAAATTTTAATTAAGCGAATTAAGGTTGTTATTGGTTGAACGAAATAAGATATTTGTATTTTGAACATTGAGTATTTGACATATTCAAGTGTGATTTGAAATCAAGAAAATACTTCCTTTAAACAAATTAATGTCCATCTGCTGCATTAAAAGTTTTTTCAGATTGAGAGATGTGATTCCTTGCTTTAAAAAGTGTACCCTGAATTTTACTAAGCATTTCTTTGAAACTAAGAGATGGGTTTTTTAACACTTATAAATATTTCTGTGGTTGTAAGATGCGATAGGTATAGATATTGTAAGTGATTTCTCAGAAAAGAGAAAAGGAAAAATTTTGTTGGTCATCCGTTTCAAATAAATACAAAAATTTTATTTCAGAAATAGATAAAAGTGTCAAAATCCATACAATCCAACTCTTCGACACGGCTTTGTGTCTTTCTCAAAGTTGAAATAACGAAAATCAGAAAAATTTGTATATGCTAAACTCAAATTCCAAGTCAAATTGAAAAACAATCGGAGTTTATGTGCCAGTAGAAAATAATTAAAAATTGACATTAATATGCATTAATATTATGGAATTGACCTACAAAATATCCCTATCGTTTAAAAATTCTAATAATTGAAATACAAAAATTTGAATGTACCATTGATCATTCAAAAGGAATATTTAATGTTATATTAATGATACTTATTATAGTTTATTATAATAATATTATAATATTCATGATTGAAATAATATATTCTATTATTTTCACAGTTTACACAAAAATTTCTAAACAATTTCAAGCACAATCAGTGCTGATGCTGAGGAAGGTTTTAAGAAATGATTGCTTTTATTTGAGCAATTATAATGTAGGGTTTTCGGACGCGGTCGGTCGGAATGTATATAACAGGTTCTACGATCACCTCTTTAACTTGGACGCTATTTGATTGCGCGTTGGCAATTCACTTGCGCTTTCACTCTCGCGTTCGTCTCATCTGGCGATATACCTGAGAGTGTGCGGTTTATTATAGTTATACACCTACAACGAAGCGAGGTAATACCAGCTCTGAGTCCATAATACTTTCTCCATCTGACTCAGCCATGCGCTTATGCAATCTCTGACATAACCTTCACCACATCAGATTGCGCCATGATTACCTTATGCCGTGTTTCTTCTGGCTGGATTACGGTGACTCGGCTGACTGTACACAAGATGCTCACCAAAAATCTATCATTGAGGTGGGCTCACGCTTACTTTAATTATAGAATATGGACTATATACCACTACTTCTTGCAGTTTAATAACGCCATATTAGACTAATAAAAAATTCTTGAACATTCAAGCAGATTTAAATTACAAATGTAACTTAAATTTCAGGTACTGGTATATGAAAGTGATTTTTATGCAGTTCTAACGGAACATTCATTTATGAAAAACCTTCTTCGACTGTTTTTTATATGTTAAAATAGTCCTTCTAATTTGTTTTCGTAAAAAAATTGTATAGTTCTTATCTCAATATAATCCACAGATGTTTTTAACTATAAATTCCACAGAATAACGCAGATGAAATTTAAAACCTCGGATTTCAACATGATTTTAAGATACATAATTCCCTTACAACGTCAAAAAACTTGAACGAAGGCAAATCATCGGAGAATGATACCCCTTTCTAAACTAAAATTAAATATTATTAAAGTAGAAGCTAAAACGAGCACATTTTGAAAATATCATGTTTAAGCTTTAATGCCCACCGTACATGAAACTTAATGTACGTAGGTGGAAAAAACTTTAAATACACGTTC
Source organism: Melikaiella ostensackeni (assembly GCA_032362435.1). Taxonomy (NCBI): domain Eukaryota; kingdom Metazoa; phylum Arthropoda; class Insecta; order Hymenoptera; family Cynipidae; genus Melikaiella; species Melikaiella ostensackeni. The sequence goes on from JAUMHM010083312.1 coordinate 9,140, forward strand.
ATTAAAATTCAGTCAGATTTTTCTACAAGGGTACCGTATACTTTCTAATATAGCTTACTGTGCAAAAATAAAGTTAATTGAAATTCATGAAACACCTAAAAATGTTATTTTACAACACATATATTTAACAAAACGTACATTACTGTAATTATTATTATACTGAGATATATGATATTATTAATTTAAGAATTATAATTCGCACATAATATAAAATATAATAATATAAGTATCATCCCTGGAGGGAAGAATTATACATACCCTCAACCGGTGCGAATCGCTACAGTTTTTCACAAACCATAACTGAGACGTGATGTAGAAAATGCCTGAATTGTCTCAAATTTTTAATAGCTGCAAACATGAGTTCTTTAAGGTTTCAAAAAATGATACTCCACAGATCATTGTAAAAAAAGCTTTTCAATAAATGTATAAGGGTAATAGGTAGTTGTAGCGATGCACCCCGCGATGGGGGTTTTCGACTTATTCAAAACTATACAAATTTTTTCCATGGTTATAACCAAGTATAGTTACATGTGCGTGTATCCTACACTATAATTAGAGCAAAACTAAATCATTCTATCGTAAGTAAAAGAAGAAAAAATTGAGAATTAAAGACAACTAAAATTTTTTATTAAATATTGACCCTATAAACGCGTACGAAATTATCTTTGTATCGAACAAATCAGAAAGAAACATAATAATGAGGAAAGAAGCAAGAACTATCTGTGATGTGCAAACAGAAAATATATTTTATTTTTATATTTTTCAGTTATTATTGGCTATATGGCTATATAAGTATTTAAAAATGACTGTAAGTTTTTTTGTAACGTAATTTATCAATATAAAACGTTTTCTGAATCCATTTATAACTTATTTCGGTTGTAGCGATTCGCCCCGGAACCTCAGAATTGTGAATAACTTAAAAAAGAGGACTCAAAAAAAGCTGATTATGAAGGATGTTATTTCTCTCCTGTCTCCTTTCAATCGCACTTAGTTTCCTAATTTTGAAATTCTTATTCAAGAAATACATATGAATGTTTGGATATTATGACTTTTGATTGATGCGAGATGTTAACATTTTTAGCACTAGTAGTTTTTCACAAATCAATATGTATTAATTTATTTATGTGTTCAATAAAAGAGACGTTTTGTGATCTATTGAGCCCAAGATCAATTTGAAAGTACAATCATTGAGTCTTTGACAATTTGTAAATTTTTTTGTAGCAATTCGCCCCGGTTGACGGTACTCTGTTAAAAAAGGATGTGAAACCTTCACACCTTTGGCGGAAGGACCCATATGGGGTCCAAACGGTGTCAAGTAGTGTCAAAATAATACCGTTTGGAGTCCATATATAGGTCCTCCCGCCAACGGTATGAAGATTTAACACCGTTTTTTCAATAGAGTAGTGGACAAATGGATACATACTTTGCTTATTGTGGCAATTGTAACTAAAAGCAATATTTGTTCAAGAATCGAAATTCAAAGAATGACAAATCTAAGACGTAGAAACTATTTTTCATATTTGGAATTTTCACCTTAAGCTTGCTTTTCCGACAAAAAAAAGAACACGTACGACATTCTTTAACCTTTGCTCATGTATACGAAAAAGTATTGTAATCTGACCATTTGACTTCAAATATGTTTATCACATTCCGGAAAGAATAACTGAAGTATTGACAAATTATTAAAGCTTGAAGAAGCTACTAGTGCTTTATAATAAATATTTGAATTTTAGGCTAGAACCCTTCAGCTTAAAAGTATGACAATTAATCAAGATGCAGAACATTTTCACTCTGTAAGGTTCGCTTTTCCATCAATGGTTATTCAAAAAAATAGACTCAAACTCTTACCACGTTGTCGGATTTAAATGTACGTCAATACACTCATGCTGGAAAGTTTGTGTACGTTTCCTTTGATCGCACTGAAATTCATACTTCACTTAAATCCTTGCAGATACGGAATCTGCGATTTTGTAAGTTCATTTGGAAGATTAGAAAATTTCGCGTCAAATCCGAATAGGTTAAAATTATTCTAATGAAAGAGTAACAAAATCTTTAGCTTTTAAATTAAAGATTTTTTGAGCAATATGAACATTTTGAGAAATTAAGTTCAACACTGCCAAATATAGATTTGTCAAAGATTCTGACAAAGTTAAAAAATTTTGGAAGAATCATCAAATCAAGAGTAAATCCTGCTCTTTAAATCTGACCTGAAAGTTCGATTAAATATTATGCAATTGCTGAGTATTAATAAAAATTATATACTCGTGTAATAGAAATTTGTAGGAATCCAAAAGTCCGAGATTCGTCGTTAACCTTCATTTGTTATAAGGCGGAATATCAGATTCCTTTATCCTCCATTGTATATCTAAGGCAATTTGACGTTGCACCTCATAAAAAATTAAGATTAACGACGAATCTCGGACTTTTAGCTTCCTAAAAATCTTCTATTGTACGAATAAATATTTTTTATGAATACTCAACATACATTACATAATTACATAATATTTAATCGTGCTATTGGTTTAGGTTTAAAGAGTAGTATTTACTCACGATTCGATGATTTTTCCAAATTTTTAGGAACACTTTTCTATGTTTGGCAAAGAGTTGAACTCAATTCATTAAACATCGAAATAAAATCTACTTTCTTATGAAAATTTTGTTGTGTACTAAAAAAGAACACCCAAAAAGTTCATAATTCAAAAATAGACTTTTTGACTACCCGTTTTTCCGGCTCATTAGAGACAGGTGCATAATAAATGTACACAACAGAAAGAAAAAAGAGGGAGAAAAGAGAAAGAGTCAACCAAAACCACCCTCACACTCTTTCTTTTCTCCGTCCTTTTTATACTACTAGGGACTCAACATGTTCCGAAGCCAATTTAGACTTCCTCATCATGGGTGATTTATAGGTCATACAACAAGTATAAATTAAAAAAAAAATTGTTTGATTAGTAATTATTATTTTCACCTGAAAATTAAAGAAACATTTATTATGGATATTTAATTCAGTTTTATGGTACATATTTTATTCATTATTTTGAATTTTTTGATCTAGGCATAGGTGAAAAACCCTCTGAATGACTCTCAGAATGCAATTGTTTTATTGTTGTATTAGAAAATGATTTCTGAAGATATCAAAAATATTCCATGAAATTAGCTTACATTATATCCAATTTATGATTCCGTCCAGATTCTGTTATATCCAGCCAGGTCTCTCTTCAAAATTTATGGCTTTGTTACTCTCCCTTTTAATAAATAGCATTTCCATGAACTCTCTCTTTCTCTTATTTTTCTCATGATATAGAATTTTAACACCATCCCAATTAAAATCATGTCCAGTTGTAAGTCTATGTTTCGTAAGGACTGAACAATATCTAGCGCTTCTAAGAAAATGATTTTTATGTTCATCTTTTGTTGTTCTAAGTGATCACTTTGTTTGTCTTATGTAAACAGCCTCACATTGTCTACATTCAAATTTGTGAATTATACATTACTCCTCCAGTTTTTCATATTTATCTTTACCTAATGTGATAATCAAGTTGATTTGAAAGGAACTCTATATATTGTATGTAATCCTAATTCTCCTAGCATTGATTTCAAGATTTTTGATATTTTTTCAAAATAGGGTAGGACCACTGTATTGAATCTATTGTATTCTTCTACATTTCTTCTATTTTGATTATTGTCTTTGCTTTTAATCTGAACAAGTCTGCTATGTATGTGTTTGTCAATGAAAGTAATAGGATAATGGTATTGAAAAAGAATCTGTTTGCACAATTCAATATTTTTTTCATGTAAAGCAGGGTGAGACCACTTAAGAGCTCTATCTATTAAATTCTTTACAACTCCTTTTTTGTTTTAAATGGAATGATTCGAATCGAAATTAATGTTCTTTCTGGAGAAATAGTTTCCCTATGACAATTAGTGATGATATAATTTTCAGGAGTTTTTATTAATGTCATGTCTAAAAAATTCAGTCTACCTTCTGTTTCAATTTCAACAGTAAACTGTAATCTTGGATGTATACTGTTAAAAACATTGAGTAGGAAATCTACGTTTTGTGTATGTAAAAATAACATCGAATCACCAACATATCTTGCACAAAAGTCCAAATCAAAAGTAATTCTGCTAAAAACTCCATTTTCCAAATCTTCTATGATAATTTCAGCAATGATAGGAGACAAGACAGATCCTACCGGAGTACCATCTACCATCTATTATCAATAGCTAGTTTTACTCTTTCATATGGAATATTTGGAAACATGGCTACGACGTCAAAAGAGACAA